>WMED01009175.1:4112-16468 GCA_019650415.1 Pipa parva | reverse complement strand
ATATATATAGATGCTAAGGTTAAAAGATGCTGCAGTGATTCTAATAAACAGAAAAGTTAATAATAATATAGTAAAAAATATGTTTGTTTGGGGATAAATTTGTTCTAAGGTGTTAGACTTATTCTGTGTCTTCAAGAGGGATTTCATGGCAAATATCATTGGTGAATGATTTCATAACTACCCATAAGCGACATTACAAATTACAGGGGGAGGGGGGGGGGGATTTACCAAAATTGTGGCATACAGGCAGCAGAAAACAGATTATGTCATGGGAATGTGTAGGTGTCAGAAGAAATTAAATAACAAATATAAGACTGTTCTCTTTGATTAATTGCTCTGACGTTAACAATAAAAATGTGTTTTCCCTATAGCTCTCCTTTAATGAAAGAAAAAAAAAAAGAATGAAAATAAATATGTTTTACATAATCTAATGACTTGAAGCTAAGCTATAAAAGACAGGAAGTATTTTAAGTCTCTGAAAGTAAACACATTTTGAGAAACTCCAAGAAGCAAATCATGACAAAAGCTATTGCAGCTCAAAATGACACACATTTCTGGCAAGCCCCTGCAGGTCAAGCTAACCAACAAACAGAGCCCAGGGAGGAGGGGGAAATGAAGGATTTGTGCAAGATGATTCTAATCTAGACATTTGTTTTTGTATTACTGGCCCCATGGCTTCTAATGGCTGCTAGCAAAAATACTGATTCTCATTTTCATTCATAAAGAGCACCAGATACAGATTTAGACAACCTTAAAAGGCAATTAAAGACACAACCAGCCTGTGTCTAAACATCCCCATTTTGATAAGCAATCATGCTAAAGATGGTTTCACACTGGAATGGAGAACTCAGACAGTGACCACCACACTTAGGACCACCCCCTTTAAACAAGGTGCTTGCTTCGAATGAAAACCAGTTGAAGCAACAAGGAGGCAATGGGGACAAAATACATCAATCACTAGGCATTTATAGACTCCCCAGTCTTCCTCATCCCAAGACATACGAGTACTTTAGTTCTCCTTTAAGCAATATGCTGTATGATGTATGCTTTTACCAACCTGCCATTATTCTTCCTTGGTTTAACTTCTTTTCCAATGGCAGAAACACTACAAAGCTCATGGAATCACTCTAAATTAAAGGTCTGGAATTGTCTAGAATGTAAGTGAAATCCACCAAACCCCCCCACCCATAGCAGAGCATCTAGAACACATCGACACTGATTCTGCTTGTAACTGCAAGTGCTCCACTCAAAACTTCCAGCACAGTCAATGAGGAGGTATTGTAGCAATTATGCCAGGATAGATAACTACAATGCAAATGCCTAATGCAGCCTTGCCCTTATGTACCAGCCATTTCAAAACTCTACCTGTACAGAGACTCCCATGTTTCCATTGGGTGGGAGATGGGTGTTGGGTTAAAAGATGTGTTTCTTTAAGCACCTTCCCTCCTTTTCCTGGGACCAACTGCTATTCTAGTCTAAATAGCATTCCCCAGTGAAATGCAGAGTACTTCACTGCTCACCACTGAATGGAGGATACAGATATATAAAATCAATGCAGGGGGTGTTCCAGTAACTAAAGAAAATAGCAAAGAGGTCCCTGAAACAATAATATACATCAGTATGCAATCTTTCTCTACATATGTGGGTGTAATCATGATAAAGAGATAGTTTACTTGACATTCTCACTCCCACATTTTATTCACTTTAATACACTCTGGATTAGTCAGAGATACAACATGGGCAGCAGCAGCTTATTAAATCATATATAAATAAATCTAAAACCATACACAATGATGAATAACACTGTGGGGGGAGGGGGGGGGAAGCAGAAACTGAGCATTCAAATGGGATTACACCTAACTCTTTTAAAGAGAAAAATGGCTGCCCATGTACCAGCTCTGTGCAAATAAAAACATTTTGTGCCTGCTTTCCCCTTCATTCTCATCAGATAGATTTGCTTCGCAGATAGCATCACTTTTGCATCTAAACTGTGCACAGCGAGTGGCCAGATGCTGTTCTGATAGAGAGAAGTACAAGCTGGACTCCAGTAGATGCCGAGATCCAGTGGGTACTCCCTGGCATTCACACAACTATACGCAATGACTTCATTTGTGTTGACATTTAAAAGTTTTAAAAGAGAACATGTAATTAATTTTATACTGGAGATATGTAACTTCTATTTAGATTGTAAGCTCTATGAGGCAGGGACCTCCAACCTCTTGTGTCAACCGCAACCTACTACTTAAAGTGATGTATCCTTGTGATATTATACTTGTATTGCTTAATGCACTTTTCCCATGCCAGTATTATATGTGTATTGGAGAATTGTACAGTGCTGTGTAAATTACTTTATAATTAAAATTATACATACAGGCAATCTAGTCTCAGAATCTGAACTATCACAATTATTGGTGCATTGAGGATATGGACAACTGTATACTTTGCTTACACTACTATCACATGAATTGCTGTGATAAAGCTATGCCACATGGAGTGTTAATTTACAGCAAACTTTTCAAGGGGAAAGCAACATTGATCAAATGTCCCTAATCCCTACCCCACTATATGTCATCACAATCATTTGCCATATAAGGCATGTAGTATCACTTTGAAATGTGGAAGTGTGCCACACATGACACAAACTATAGTAATTAATGAGAAGTTGAATACACCAAATAGATTAGAAAATATCAAATATACCACATGGTTATTCTGTGTGTCTACACTAACCCTAAACCCTAACCTAAATCCCTTGAGGAATACACTAAACCAAGTCTCCACGCTTTCTACAGTTCACTTAACATGTGGCGTAATCATTAGGATATCAGGTTTCAGGGAAGGATGTATATTTCAGGGGTTTCTCTCAAGTGAAAAAAAAAACGAATGACATAACTTGATGGAAGCAGGCCTAGCACCTTACAAGGGTCATTGAAATTTGAGGTCTTACGCTTGATGCAAGGGACTATTTTCACCAATACTGAATAACTAAAGGGCACACTGGAACTGTTTGGCATTCACCTTCACGTGCGCCAAATGTCAACATACCATGTATCTGTGGATTCTGCGCCTTTGCTGTTGTCAGTCATATTCCAGCCTTAGCTTTACACCCCTTCAGATCATGCCACTTCTCTAACCACTAGAAGCTGACCGCAAAGCACTGCTAAAATGTTAAAAGGGGGTTAGTGTTTCTTTAAAAATGTGGGATGATTACCGCAAATGGAATTGAGACTGAAGTGAAAGAGGAATCTCTGTAAAGCACTGAGTAATATAGTAGCGCTATATATGAAAAATTAATAAACACACAAAAAAAAAAATGATGCAGCCTGAAACGCAATGCTTCCCACTGAGTCCGGTTAAAAACCTTAACTTGGTCATTCGGTTTGCAATGCAAGGAGGAGCCAAACAATTAAATAATATAAGTCAAGGTGTTTCTCACCAAGCACAGTAGTGACTTCTGCTATCCTTACCCTATGCAGGTAATTTATTATTTCTCATTAGGCACAAGTTATTATAGTTTATTTCATGAAACTTTGCTAATTAAGTTAGAAAAGTTTAAAGAGTACACCTTGTGCCACTTGAGCTTCGCTGTTTAGTTTCTTTTTATATTATCTTGCCAGGTGTAAAATTAAAATGTTATAACAGTCTGCTGTATATTTGTTTTGGCGTAAGTCAACCACTTAAAAATGCCCACCAACAACTGCCCCAGAGCCCTACAGACTTACCTGTCCTACCTCTAATAACCATAGGTAAGCCAGCAGGGCACTGAATCAGGCTGTTTGTGGGCGTTTTAACTGGTTGGCTCATGCCCCCTGAGGGTATACATACAAAAGGAAGCTTTTCATGCACTGCTGTTCACCACTAATGTAAAATGTAAGTGTGTGCATATAAGGGAATCCTATATTTAGAGGAATGATTATGGTCACACTATATATGTATTTATGTATATGTATCTATGTATGAGAGTAAGTTATTGCCACTAGATAACACAGCGAAGAACAACACATACAAAGGAGAAGTGTTCAGCATAGTACAAGTGCAGTAAATTAAAAACATAGGATAAAGATACATCACTGTTTGAGCAACACAGAAGGTCACTTCACCATAGAACTTACAATCTAAATGGCCAGCAAACCACACCTTATGTTCCTGCTAGATCCACAGCAAGTGAAACACACACAGAAACATGAAAAGTGTCCATATATATATATATATATATATATATATATATATATATATATATATATATATATATATATATATATATATATATAGTATGTCATTGTCCCTTTATTAAATCAGTAAGATAAATGTGCTGCTAAAGCCAGTTAGTAATGAGGATCTGATGAGGTGTACAGGCTGTAATGTAACTTTCTGTCCAATTCTGGAAACAGGACTTCAGACAGCACCAAATACAGGAGGTATATACCTTTATCCCTTGTGCAATAAATACAATATTGCATAGGCACGATAACAATGTAAATACTGATATAGTGAATGATAAATTCATGCACTGTAGAGAGTGAAAGTGAGTCGACAGAAATCATGCAGAATCCCCACTGATGTACATCATATGCACAAGATAAAATATACTGATCTAACAGGGGTTACAATGTGCAATAGTATGCACGATGCACACCAATGTGTGCACACAAATATCCATCTAAATATGTGCTAGTGAGTAGCGGCTCCAAGAAGAATCTATACTTACCGTGAA
The DNA here is from genome assembly GCA_019650415.1 of Pipa parva. Lineage (NCBI taxonomy): Eukaryota > Metazoa > Chordata > Amphibia > Anura > Pipidae > Pipa > Pipa parva. The sequence continues at coordinate 11,754 of WMED01009175.1, read as the reverse complement.
TACCGGTCTGATGCGCCATAGCACAGCTCCTGACAGCTTGAGGATAGGGAGCGGCTCGCGGGCCTGCGGTGCGGGCGTGCCTACCTACAAGGGGCGGAGCTTTCAGCGCCTGTGAACAAGGCGAAGTCCCTGCGGTGTGGGCGTGCCTACCTACAATGGGCTGAGCTTCCAGCGTTCTTTGGGGGGAACAGCAAAGCGAATTGAGCGATCTCTGAGTGGGAGGAGCGCGTATTAGGAAGTAGAAATGTTGTATTGCGCAATAATTAAACATCCAAAGGCGGTATTACAATACGGGCGGGGGCGCTAGCAGCTGCTAGAAGGGTTGCTAGGTTAGAGGATCACGCAAGGCTTGCATAGGAGTGAATAGAGGCCTGAATAGGACATCAGAGAAACCCCAGTATCAATGGGTCACCCAGAAAACCCCTACAGATAGAGTACACACAACTGTTATTGTACACACACACACACACACACACTATAAAGGAGGGCATCCCCTGCTGTTGTAGTAATCGGACAATAATGATTACAATAAACTAATAATAAATAAGCTAGCTGCACCTCTGTAACATTGGCAGCTGTGTAGATGCTACTGATTTTAACCACAGTTTTTCCCTTTGTAACTTATGTTGCTTCTCAGTAGCTGCCAGTTTGGAAAATGACATTTGGTATAATGCTAGGAAATGCAATTGTTGCTCCTTGTGTAAACAGGGCTGCAGTTTCATTGGAAATCTATTATTGAGGCCAATGGGATTTTTTTAAAAAGAAACTTGGATTTGTTGTCTGAAAGTAGCAGGCACATTCCACTCTCAGCGAACATTGGTATATACTGGGTTTTGTGCAACACAGAGGTTTCTACAAAAAAAAAAAAAAAAAAAAATCACTGCTGTTACCTTTAATTAGTTCTATAATATAGTTTACCCTGGCAAATGCAAACATTGCTGAGGGTTCTTGCCTTAACACAGGGATGACAAACCTATGGCAAGCGTGCCAAAGGGCACGCAGAGCCCTCTCTATTGGCATGTCAGCCGTCGCCAAAGCTGCCTTCAGTACAGGCCACAAACCCAATCCAACAGTATTCAGGCCAGATCCGTGGCCTGCACTGAAGGAGTGCTCGCCCGCAGGGGAGCTCTCCTCCCCCAACGCAGGCGCGATGACGTCACTTAGCGCCGACATTTCAGGGGAGGTGCTGGTGAGAGACATCACCTTTTCAGCACTCCGTGCCAAAAAGGTTCGCCAAAACTGCCTTAACAGATGCTGCTATCCTTTTCCTGTGACTTTTGCCAAATAGAGCAAGAGCATTAGCAGTCTTTCATCAGATCATAGCACTTCTCAAAACATCAGTAAGTTACAGACAGCAGGGGCAGCGCTGGAGCTTAAAGGGGCACTATAGTGCTGATATAACTGCACACATACATATAAAACTCCTTTATACTAAGCCAATTGCTGAAACAAATAGTTTTAAAAATTTTAGGAAAGAAATAATACTTGCAGTTTGCTTCCCTTAATTAGTTTTCCTGAAAGCTGACATTCCCCCCTCCCCACCTTCTCTTTCTCTTCTGCAAGTCAGACAACATGAGAAGAAAAGGCTGCCTGACTGCTATTGGTTAAGTAGTGTGAACTTTTGGCCTGATAAATTAAGTTAGAGTGCAGGAGATTACAGAGGGAAAGCTGACTTCTGTACGTGCGCTAAGTAGTAAGTAGGGCAAAAATATCCAGGGGAGGGTACCTTTTCATGGAAAACTGGCCAGTACACATCACACACACATTTCCTGGTGTGGGAGTTTATCAGTGCTGCCTACTCAGTTTTTCTGCGTCACATGAAACATCTACTGGGGAGAAACACTTCTCACTATAGTACTGCATATATAAATATATATATAAATCACTTATCAGTATATATCCCATCTCCCCCTTGAGAATCACTCCTTGACTTGATTAACTCATTGTTCTCCTTTAATAGAGTTGTGCCGAGTTTGCACATGACTGATTACACTTGTTGCAGGAATTGTATTGTTTGCCAAAATATATCCCTTTGTTTTTAGTACACATGATGTCATTCCACAAAGTAACAGCAGGAATCATGTCCATTTTAACACTTCACTGTGTCAGCGATACACCTAGTTATAAAAATAAAAGTACTTCTAACTAAGTATGAGAAAGGCACCTTAGGCTTCTGGTTAAATTATTTCTACCATGTTGTTTAAGGTCCACCTCAATACTTATTGTGCTGTGTATATATACAAGTGCTGGTCAACGAATTAGAATAATTTGAAATAGTGCAATCATGAAATTCTTTGAATGCATTTTTTGTGCAGAAAGCAAATCAGGTGTTCACCGCACCTGTCCTACTCGTTAGACTAATCACAGAACTCATTATTGCATATTGGAGTTTTTCCTGTCTGTGCATGCACAGTCTGTTCATTTTGGCAAAACTTGTGAGGGGGCAAGTCTATGTGAGGGACTGATATCACTTGCGTAACTCAGAAGTGAGAAGGAGCGTCGATATATTCATCTGATTGGGCTGTGGAGCATTAGTTGAATAGTGATCAATCAGCAGTACACTTAGGGGGGAATTAGGGGGTAGTATGCGCACAAGACATCAGCATGCGCATACTACCATTTGCGAAGTGAGCCGAACACATTGTAGCTCACTTCACTGCTTGCTGAATTACCCTCTTAGTGTATTGCTGCTAGATTGATCAGGTAATGAAGTGACTCAATAGTTCTCCTTTAATAAATTTGGTTTCAGAGGAAGATTCGCCAGTGTGAATGTGCTGTTGTTTTTTATTACCATGTTTTTTTTCTTTCTTCTTAAAACACCCGTGTGAACCCTGCCTTAGTTATGATTCGAATACTGAAAATCACCAAAGCAGACAATTTTAGATTTTTATTTTGTAAAAAAAAACATTTACAAGAACGAGCAGAGGTCTGCTTATCTGTTTGAAATGGTAAATTCAAGTTCAACATTTTCTTATATACACAGTGAACATGTTTATTCTTTTGCTTATAGTATGAATTCTATAAGCTGCCAAACATCAGAAATACTGCTCATGGGAAGCTTTTATAAAATGAACAGAATAAGGAATAGGCAGATATATAAATATATACACACACATTTTCACTTGTATAAAGTTTTTCAAGTTGTGGTTTATGGGAACAATAAGTCAAGACAAAAATACACAGAACCTTTTAAATTTAATTTTGAAAGAAAATACAGGAAGCAGGTTTTCCTTTCTAAACATGCTCTGCTAGCAAAAGCCAACTCCTTCTTTCCAATAGTGGACATTCTTACCCCCTCTGTCAAAAGCATGAAGCAAGAAGGGTGTGTGTGAATGTCCCCAATAGCACAAAAGCCAGAATGTTGCCTATAGCATCAAACTGAGCATGTTCGATGTGTAGTCTGCCTTTGTATTTAAAGTTTCCGAGTAAGAATCTGAACACTCTGCATATTGATGACAAAGAGTACGTACCTTAATGGGAAATACATACATGGGTAACCCTTATACTTAGAATATATTCTAAGTAACAGAAGATGAATAAACTGCCTACAAGACTATATTTTTCCACAAAACTTGGATACACAGTTTCTAGATATATGGTATAAATGTTACCCCTATCGCCATTGCCCTAGATCAGGGGTGGGCAAACTACAGCCCACAGGCCGAATCCGACCCTCCAGAAGTCTCGGACCGGCCCGCAGGACAATATTAAAATGGGGGGGATGTGGCCTAGCGCCACAGGCGTCAACATGTTAGGCAAGCCTCCCCCAGGCCCTCCTAAGCCATCAGGCCGTTCATGCGGCCCGATGGCTTAAACATTTGCCCACCCCTGCCCTAGATTCTGCCTCTGCCGACAAGGAGAAGGGGGCAGAACACACTGACCTAACCTACCCAGGAATAAGGATGGCTGGTGCTGCAGACACCTTGTCTAGGTGATCAGAGATAATTCAAGTCCACAGGTCTTCTACACCCATCAGATTAATGTCTAGGTTCTGTTTAATAAATTATGGATGACCTAATTTGTGAAAAACTTTGCTTAAAGAACAAAATTGTTATTGATGTTAATTTTTTCACCTACTATTTATAGAATACTAGCTCAGCATATAAGATTGCTCAGCTTTCTAGGTTTGGCAAATAAAAAGTGCAGATGTTTCAAACACAACTGTCAGATACATTCCAGCTGTATAACCTGGTACAACCCAGGGCATTACTGATTTTCACTAAAGATTTTCAAATATTCATCAGGATACACTGCATGTATAAAATGACATGGTTTGCTTAATATTGAGAAATTTAACAGTCTGTTCCCTTATGCTGCTATTTTTTAACTTAATAATGTGTAAAAACTCACACTTGCTTTTTACATACCACCATTACTTTAGAATTAACCCTGAATATAAGAATTCCTTACTTTATTTTTTACTAATATCAAAAAGTATTTTTTTACCTGAATAATCATTTGTTCTCGACCTTTTCGACCTGATTTTCAGGTGAAAAGGTATAAAAACATATATTGGCCAAAAAAAAAAACACTTATCGATTTTAGTTAACTTCACCCTTAAACATCAGTTTACAACTAGAATAAAGCTCCAGTCAAATTTAACATTCTAGAGGTAGTAATTACACAAATCTGGTAATATGGCAGGGAACCTAAATAATTCAGGTCTTACTCAGGAGAGTTTTAATCCTATAAAGCAGAAATTAAAATATTAAAAGCATAGCTCCTATTTTACTAATTTGGGTCAACAGTTTAAAAAATGCAGGAGGTGGTTCAACAGAAATATAGGGTATGCTAAACATTTACATGAGTGCATGACCAAATACTGCAGACATAACAGCTGTAATTTCTTGTTGTTTAATAGAAGACATCTTAGTATGTATAAAAAAATTAAAAAAAAATTAGACACTGTTCATTTGTTAATTTCTAGACAACTTTTTACGAACAACCTTGTGGCATCCAAAACAAGCCAAAGCACTGCAATACTTCAGCAGTCATTAGTTCAACCGTTAACTGCTGCAAGTTGGAAAGATGTAACTAGACAACATGAGAAACAATTGCAGGAAAATAAAATATAAATCGAAATAAAACTGAAAAAAAAAAAAAAAATCAAGTAGATCATAAAAATACTTAAACAATGGCAGAATGACAAAAATAACAAATATACAAGGCAAGGAGCATATAAAATGTTATCACCAGAAATAAAAAAAAATCTGAAGCACTTCTCTCAAATCTTGTGCACAAAATACAGAAAACATGACAGATATGTGCATCATACCAGGCATTTAGCGTTTGGCAAATAGAAATGACAGTTTGGAGCAAACAATACTGTGCTGTTTTGATATATATTGTATGTATATATTAATATATAACCATGATTGCAATTCTTCATGAACCCGGAAACTAAGAAGAATTGGTTGTGAAAAATACCAGCAATGGCCGAAAGTGTCAAACTCCAATTTTTGACAATGTGCATCAGTCATCAATAGTTGGTAGCCAAAAAGCCTGCAACAGAAAAAGTATTAAACAAAATAAAACAAAAAAACAAACATGTTTATAGATTAAATCCCACCCCATTCTTGCAAATCATTCATGCCAATACAGGCATGTTAGAGGGCATACAAGTTTTGTAACTCCTGTTTCTTACAATAACTTTATGCAGAACTATGTATTTATAACTCCTGCAATATGTTACTTTTTTTTCAGTTTGATTCGGTTTTTTTTTGTAATTTCAATCAATGGCATTAAGAGAAAAGGCCACAGGAAAATGGCCAATGGCATTGAAAGGACAACTTTTTTTGGGCTCAGTTGAAGTACGCAAATGCAGGCTCCATTTAACTTAAACCAGTACTATTACAACCTAAATTTATACACAAAATAATTCTTTAAGTTAATTTGTCTGTGTGTAACTCAATTTATAAATAAATTACAAGCATTTTCAAAGTTCTTACAAAGGCAGGAAAACAACAGTACATCCAGTTCAAAATATCTGCTGCAGAAAAACTTAAAGGAACAGTCCGGCCCAATTAATAAAAAGTGATGTGTGTTGTAAATGCATAATACATTTTTTTTCTAATATACTTACCGTATATACTCGTATATAAGTCGACCTCGTGTATAAATCGAGGCCAGTTTTTGGGGCAATAATTATGAAATTTGCTATGACCCATGGATAAGTCGAGAGTAAAACTTGGGGTTAGGGTTAGTTTGCACTGGGAGCTTTGATTTTCGGAAATGATAATAGCAGACGACTCTCCCACACAGCCCTGAGCGATAGAGGTGGATGGGAAGCAGTGGTCAGTTGTCTGTCTCCGGTTAGGGCCCCAGTTAAACACCGCAGGATCTATATCGGGCATCAGTGCAAAGAAACCAAAATAAAAGGCAGCAGCAGCAGCCCCCCCAGCCCTGTGTAGCCTCCCTAGCCCTGTGCAGCCTACTTACACAGCCCCGTGCCGCCCACCCCTCCTCCCCCCCGGAACATTCACATATACACGCACCGGTCTCCCGCTGCTAGATGTAGGTCTCCCGCGCCTGAGCCTCCTTCTGTCTGCCACCTCCACAGAAACTCTCGCACCGCCCCCTCCAACTTGCGGCTGAAAGCTTTTTTTTTTTTTCCTCTGAGTTACCGTATATATGCGTGTAAAAGTCGAGTACACGCTTTTAAATGCTTTTTTTGCCTAAATTTCTCGACTTATACACGAGTATATACGAGTATATCTTTTATGTGAGGAAAGGAATTAATTATTCCATCTGTGTAGCAGTACACACAGTACACAGCTCCTTCTGTGTTTACTTCCTGGTTCTTGTGTCACTGACACAACGGAGTCTCAGGAAGTTCAAAATTAATAGTTAATCAATTACAATACTTACAGCTAACTGTGTATGCTGTCAGTAGCAAGCGCTGAAACTGAGCATGAGAGAGAGACCAAATCCATATAAAAATAAAGTCAATGTTTCAGCCCTTTCTTAAACAATTGCTTTTGCTGGGTTAACTACACCTTTCAGAGTTAAAAAAAAAAAGAAAAAAAGGTGGATGACAGTTTAAAGGTTCTGTTTGGTTATTTAGCCTGTCAGTCAATTCCTTAACACTGAAGAGGAAGTGGCTGAGAGAGGGAAGCAGCTTCAGTAACAAACTGGCCTTAAATTGTGACGGGTGGAAATAAATAATTTATATGACAGAAAGCATTTATTTCACTTTTAACAGTGCCAAATAGACTGGAACATAACTGTTGGTGCCTAAACTGTTCCTTTAATACTGTATTTGAAATGGAATTTGTTTTACATAATCAGCAATTAAAGTTCTATAATCATCAATTTAGAAATAAATATACTACTTAATCTTCAGAAACACAAGTACCATAACACAAAATTAAAACTTTAAGCAGGGCCGGTTCTAACGATGGGCAATGGCCCAGGGTGCAAGCTATTTGAGGGGCGCTGTCGCCCACATCGCCCATCGCTAAACTAGACCTCCCCCCACCGCCGCACCCCCCCACTCAGCTCCAACGGCGTTCCAGCGACGCACCTCCTCTAATAAGGTAAGTTGAATGCGACGGTGCTGCTTGGGGTCTTGTCGGCTGTATTCGGCAGCTGCCGGCAAGACCCAAACATCCTAGGAGCTCTGTCACATTCAACTTACCTCATT
>WMED01009173.1:0-13320 GCA_019650415.1 Pipa parva | reverse complement strand
ATTGCCTCCTGAAATAATCTATTATAACCCAACCATAGAAACATTGCCTCCTGAAATAATATATTATAACCCAACCATAGAAACATTGCTTCCTGAAATAATCTATTATAACCAAACCATAGAAACATTGCCTCTTGAAATAATCTATTATAAGTTTATAACCCAACCATAGAAACATTGCCTCCTGAAATAATCTATTATAACCCAACCATAGAAACATTGCCTCCTGAAATAATCTATTATAACCCAACCATAGAAACATTGCCTCCTGAAATAATCTATTATAACCCAACCATAGAAACATTGCCTCCTGAAATAATCTATTATAACCCAACCATAGAAACATTGCCTCCTGAAATAATCTATTATAACCCAACCATAGAAACATTCCTTCCTGAAATAAACTATAGAATCATTGCTTACCATCTCCATGGAAGAGAAGCTAAGCCACAGATATCCCTGTCATAGTCTATACTGGTGGCTAAAGCTCTTCCTTTCATTTTAAGCAGGTGGTCATTGTGGCTTCTGCCATCCAAGAGGAAAAAGGTTAATCAAAGCCTTATTCTACGGACCTTCTAAATATTTATACCTATTCATCCCGACCCCTCTAAGGAGAGTTAATTTTAGAGTAAGCAAATATTTACCTTTTTGTTTAGATGCATTCTGCTAATTAATTTGGTGAACCACGTCCGAACCTTGTTTGTCTATGTACCTATTACAGATGCGAGTCCAATATGACATAACACAAATGCAACTCAACCATGTAAACTCAAAATTGCCCACTTCTGTCATATACCTTCACCCAAGGGACTATGATGTAGTCCTAAAATTGTATATATTTTGACTTTTTACCCAAACTGCACTCCACAAAAGTCTCTCCCCTCTGCTCTGTTTTAGTCCACCTTAGGCCACAAGACTTCATTATGTAAAAAGAAAAACTTTTATAACCCACGAATGACAGAGAAGTGTCTGCCAGTTTTATGGGATAAACTGGAAAATACATACCTGTATTTTATAATGGTAGAGTTAGCTCGGAAGCTCTCACTTACTTTTTCCCTTTCCGTCATTCCCTTTTGAATTCTCTCCCCGTCTTATTTTCTCTCTCACTGATTCATTTTTGAGTACTTATTGTTTCCTTTCACAGATCTGGAGCTGAAACCCTTCTATGTGTTGGCTCACCCCAACCCAACACAGATATAGGAGATGTGCTCACTATAGTACAAGTTGAGTAAGTTACAGAGTTATGAAGACCCATCACTGTAAGCGTCAGGAGCAGATAGAAACAAGAGGTCCCTTCCCCATAAAGCTTACAATCTAAACCTAGGAGAAATGGTGCTCTGCAGAGGCAGTAAGGCACCTTCAGAAATAAACTATTTTCCCTACCGAATCGTACATTCAAAATGGAATTTATGAATTACATCATGGAGACACATAGTTTCACTAAAAATCTATATTACTGGAAGGTCACAGTGAGCATCATCCTATAAAAATTGAAATGAGATTATTTCAAACTTTAATTATAATTTAAGAGACGGTAAGAGAGCGGACGACTTGCCATATCCATTGTAAATTTTATTTCTTTCCTTGTTTCTCCATTTTTTTACTTGAATTATGTACTAATATTTAAGCAGGTTAAGTTAAGGGTATTCCTGATTTAATGTCTGGCTTACCATATCTTTGTTGAATGATGATTAGAGTCTGGCTAACTCAAGGCAATTTCTTTTTCATCTCAATGATGACTTTACGGTGGCTTTTCCATAGCTTTTTCAGTAAGATGCCAACTGTTTTGACCTTTTCAGAAATGCATACGTGAACATATAATGATTGTGTTACTTCAAACAAATCAGAGAAATCAACAAGCTACAAACAGCCACATGTATTATTCATTTCAGTGGAAATGTTCCAACCACGAAAGACTTCAGTTCCTACGGAAATGTGATGAAGACTAGAAAGCATAAAATTTAGCTCACTAAATCTTCATCAACTGACTGGATATAGGGGAACTAAAAGATGATTAAAAGGACAAGGGGCTGACTTGGGTCAGTTACATCACTTAAGATACCCAATGCTAGATTATACTTCAGAGATATAAGGGGTTTAAGAACTATTTATGTGTAGAAAAACAAACAAACAAGAATTTGTGGATTCAAGATTTTTTTTCCTTAACATAATAGTAAAATATATCTGAATTAACAAAATGACATCCTGTTGAGTGGATTATCTCATATAAAGGCATTTGAAAGAAGGTGGAGTGTAGAGGGGCAGCATACATGGTAGGTACACCACAACGCCAGGTACCACTGTCGGGACAAGTTAAACAATCATGTCACATTCACCTTTATTTCATCCAGGAGCGAACTGGGAAGGTCTCCAGCAAACCCGAAACAACTGGTACAAAAAGTGGTTGTATAAATCAGTGACGTTTTGTAATACTAAATATTGCTCTACTGCCTTTTTGAATTACTTTTATTTTTAAAATGGTTATTAATGTTTTATTTTACAGTAATTGATACACGAGTAATTCCACTGGAACCTGTATTGTGTACATCAGTCTTCAGTGGGATCCCCTTGGGGGGATATTGAAGTATGAATATAGGTATATCTTACCTCTCTATGTATCACTAGCTATAAACTGCACAATGTTATTCCACTGTGGTCACTTTATGATGTTTTAATGTTTGTGAGTCTATTGTTATTTTAAATGCTTATTTATTGCATATTATACAGTGGGATCATGTACCGTATATGATACAGTATAATAGTTGGATATGCACCTTTAAGAAAGGGATTTTTGATGTTCACCTTTAAGAAGTGGGACACAAGCCTATGGTTAGGGTCAGGGGGTATATATACATGTGTGACTGCACTTGCACTTTTATACACCTGATGAAGGGAGGTGCTTGCCCCCGAAACGTTGTGTCTTTTTCCTCAATAAAATGGCAATGCCTTTCTGAGTCTACACATTGAATAGCCTGAATTATTTTGTTTTCTACCACTGTTGGGACACCACACCAGCAACACTCTTGAATGGAGATTTGGCTGACCTTCAACTAAACCTAGCTGGCACCTTTGATTCCAACGTGCTTCTGATCTCAACACACAGGTCAGCAAGGTGGGCTAAAGGTGATATCATGCCACATCTCTGGTACTGTACACAGCCTGGAATGAGAGGCACGTCACAGATTCCTGCTCAACTGGAGAGTTCTGCAAATCTTGTTTTCTTTTGGAGTCCTGAGCTTACCGTGGGGAGAGATTCTATGGCCTAACCGCTATGGGATCTCTAACCAGTGTTGACTCTACAGAGTAAAGTTAAATATTTGATAGCATCACAGAGAAACCATAAGACTACACTAGTGGCCAAGGACAGACAAATGTTTGAGGAAGACAGCTTAAACTCATGCCAATCATGTAGGATCCTGTTCCACTGCATTCAAAAGATAATTCTTCAGGCCATTGCTATACAATACATCCGCCTTTGCACGAATTCACACAGTATAAAGTAAATAGCAGTCTTACCGTAGTGTGTCTACTTGTGTTTAATATAAAGCAGTATCATGGCATGTTTCAGGCTTCTCATTTAAAAAAAGTGACAACATGGCCTAGGGACAAGGTGACATAGAAATAGATAGAATATACACAGAATACAGTTAGTGGGATATGGGGAGACTGACGTCACTGTCAATTTGACAGGTGAATTCAACCTTTAAAAAAAATGTGCTCCTGGGCTTTATGCACAAAGGCAGCCTCTCGAGTACTCACCCTACCACTTCTGTGCTTCATGTGGTATGTAGAGACTTTACTAGAGAAAAGTCACCATAATGGGAGGACATAAGGGAATGATTGCGCTCAGCCATACAAATTCATGGCCTGTTCCCCATTTTTATGTTTGACTCTGGTTTCTTGGCTATGTTTGATTCTTTGTATTACTGTGGTTTTATGACCCTTGGCCAGCTTCCCAGTTTGTGCCTTGTCTACCCAACCAATTCAGTTTGTGTTTCCGCTCACTAACTGTGCAGCGGTATCAACAGTGGTGGGACATTTAAGGGGGATATTCATCAAAATGGAAATTCACCAGGCTTAGTGAATTTGAGTCCCTTCACTTCAAAAGATGCAAATAACGTACACCCAGACAGTGAATTCCATTGGCAAAGTAGCGAATTACGAGAGATTATTATCAATATCTATTTGACGCATAGCCAGGCGCCGTCAGTTACACAGTAGCTGCAGTGCATAGTGATGTAAAGTGAAGTGATGCCCATGGATCTGTGTAAAAGAGACAATGTCAGTAAAACTGTATCTTTCTTATATTAATGTCAAAATACTATTAATAGGCAGGATTGATTACAAGGAAAGGCATTGTCACGATTTAGTCAAATTGTGGTTGACACAATTGTCAGCCTATTTCAGTCACCTCTCTCTATGTGACTGTTCCAGACTTATTTTGCTACTTGGTCCCTATATTTTCTTTTTAAGTGAACAGTTGCCTTGGACCCGGCAAAGTCAAACCGGTACTGGAGCAGTACTCTTTGGCGAATTCATTGCTTTCATGCACGATGGCGCTTGGTAAATAGCTGAATTGAAGTGATACAAAGAGGCGCGTAAATACGCAGCCATAATAAGCTGTCAAAATGATCAGGAATTTGTCACTTGCAGAGGTTTGAGGAATGTGCAAAGAAGGAGATGTGTGCGAATGGACGCAAATTCATCCCTATACATGACTGTTTGAACTTCAATGAAAACCCTCTTAAAGAATGGCCAGGAAAGCAATTATGGAGCTTTTACAACAGTGAAGTGGCAGTTAAGGGGATGTTATTCAGAGTTATAGCTAAGCAAAAGAGCATTATTTTTTGAGGATAACACTTATCATGCCTGATACTCTGAAGGTGGAAATGTACAAGGAGGATCAATAAACTAATACATGATTTTTAATCTAATCTCTAAAGTCATTAATCTATAAAATCTTGGCTGTAGACATCTCAGAAAAACTGATAGGGAAAGACATTAGATTGTGCTTGTATGTAACTGTATTATAAATGTAATACTTACACACAGACAGATCAGCTGACAGAATCACAACACCAGTTATCTGAACTGTACAGTGCTACGTATGCTTACGGCACTTTATAAATAAAATGATATATACATACATTTTTTAAAGACATTGTAAGACCCACCAAGCTGCTGCTTCATTAGGATTACTTCTGCAGAATCCCTAGCATTTAAATCTGAACAGTCCTTACAAAGGGTAGGGGTGGGAGCCCACTGTTTCTTGTTAAAGCAAAGCTACTCACTGCCTAACACCTATCATAGTGTGTTCTGTGGCAGGATCTGTCCTTCAATACTCATTTCTAGAGGTTTCTTGTTCTTTAGAAGGATGTCCAAGTACTTCAAGATATGGAACAACAGGACTCACTTTTCCCAGGTATACATTTCTTTGCCTTTATCTCTGAAACTTGGTGGATACTGAAGACCTAGAGGTTCCATTACCCCTAGTACAGTACATCTTCCCTCTCTCTCTGATAAATGAATACTGCTGCTCTTCTCCTTAACACATCTGGTGGGCTGGAGCAATCACTAGGGGGTGTTCCTTTAGAAAACGCGTTTTCTAACAGCCACACCCTTTTATAGATAAAATCACGTTTCATCACCTGATCATGAGTTGCTAAATCTCAGTGACTTCTCTGGTTAGATTTTTGTTAACAGGATCAGTAGAGACATTTTTGTTTAGGAAAAGCTAAATGCATTCCCCTTTTTTTTCTGTCATTGCTCATCCTTTATTTCAACCTATTTTTTTTTCTAAATGCTCTTTTAAGAGTTCTAAGGAAAATAGACTTGTTACAAGTGGCCCACTAGATGCAGGGTTAGTTGCTTTCTACATACTGTATATTTAGTGTTTGGCCCATCTTGTTTCCCCTTCCATTGAGGCAATGAGATGCTTATAAAGTCTTGTAAAGTCTTCACGTGACTTGTTTACATGCTAGAGGAGCTGTGAAACATGTGACAGCACACTGGACATCATAGGACTGAAGATCTGTTTTCAGACTCTGACATCATGATGTGTATGGGCTTATTGTATCTCTTTGCCCACCGACCTTTCTAGAGGCCCTCACAGGATGTATAGTATAGGTCATTATTTCTGACTCTAGATCAGATTCTGTGCAAATGAAAATAAGAGCAGTGGTTTGTTTGTAGCATAGAATCTTGTGAGAAGTAGTGGGAAATTTATAAAGGTTCAATTTTTTCTTAGTGTTTCGATCTGTTTAGCTGTTTTTTTCACCATTAATTTCTGTTCACTGCACTTAACGATATTGCCAATGTTTTTGACAGGGAAAACTAATCTGACTTCTTACTAAGTGACTAGACCTTCTCCATAGACAATAATGGGTTTTCACCAACCTAAACCAAGTGAATCCTCTTTCTCTATAAAACTGTTTGGACTTCATAACTATGGATATCGGTAGCAATAAAGCAGATTTATTTTTATTCAACTTTTATAAATATCTGCCATATATATAAATGTCAGTACAGCATGTGGTGATAGAATAAGATTGGACATTTCGTTTGGCAGCATGATGGTTGCAAAGGTTCATATAAATATACAAATGATGGTACTCACAGGTACCTTAACTCATCCCATCACCCAAGAACAGGAACTCCTTAAAATCTGTAGGATAATCAGCTGCTACTTGTTTCTGGAATTTATTTTGTTGCTTCCCCAGCAGGCCATGTAAAGTGTTTGTGTTGTCATCCATCTACAAGACTCCACCTGAATATGAGGGCCTTATTCACTAAATGGTGAATTCACCTGTCGAATTCACCTCACTGACACATTAACAAAAAGTCACAAATTCACTTCTCATTACTGAATAAGCAGAGAATAGACTTGTTGAGCAGGTATAGTCAGGTGGTTTGAAGTAGGATGAGAAGTCACGTGGAGTGAGGCGAATTTGACACATTAAGGGCAGTGACATCAGTCTCACCAAATCCCACTAACTGTATTCTGTGAATATTCTATGTATTTCTATATCACCTTGTCCCTAGCTCATGTTGTCATTAAGGGGGTAATTCAGCATAGTGCAAACTCACCTCCCGATCCTTCGCATCAGCTCGCAGAGACTGTTATGCACTCACTGATGTCCTACATGCGAACATCAGCGAATGCTTTAAAGGTATTCTAGTCTCAGCAAGACCACTCGAGTCGCCTCGTGAGACTGGAATACCTTGAAATCGTTCGCTGATGTCCGCGTGTAGGACATCAGCGAGCGCGTACCAGTCTCTGCGAGCTGATGCTAAGGATTGGGAGGTAAGTTCGCACTATGCTGAATTACCCCCTTAGTCGCCATTGTCACTTTTGTAGAAATTGTCACCTTATGCCACACTGGAGCCCTGCCATCAACCTCCCAATTCACCAGTCTGAAGTGGCAAAGTCAAATGGGTGAATTTAGAGCAGTTCACCTAGTTGCATTCCCTCCTTCAACACACTCCGCATCTTAGTCAATAGTAGAAGTAACTGTGCACAAGCTACCAAAGTAAAGTGAAGTGCTCCAGATCGCAACTACCATAGTTGCCCAAATAGGTCTGCTCTGAATGTGGACCCTCATGTCCTCTCTTTTCAAGACCCTTAGTCCATACAATAGAGTGGAGGGAGTTCAGGGGGTTTTCTGTAGTTCATGAATTGTGGATCTCAATGAATGAAGTTCTGAACAGTCCGAGCAAGGTCATGTATCACTGGTCCAATCTCCTGCACTTTGTTGATTCTTTGAAATGAATGAAATAATATGTCCAATAGAATGAGTAAAATTGCAGGAGATTGGACCAGTGTTGGTCTCTAGTCCCAGCTATCTACCTACAATAGTGCAACACTTCTCATAAAGAAAATTCGTAGGAGACGAGTGAGAAGTTGCGCTGGAGTTGGAGAGTAAAAAACTAAATAGGGAGGAAAACCTCGTGTAATATTGTTTAAATGAATGAGCAGTGTTCAGTGCTGGACACACAGTGGTGTAATTGATATCAGTGAAAAAATAAATAAATAATCAATAAACACTGTGCTGTAAGGTGCTGTGGATTGACACAATTGCATTACAAGACGTACACTGATGTGCAATTAATTGTATCAGTAGCCGTGCTGAAAAACAGCAGGGGTGATTTTGAAATAACCTAACCCCCCTTTGTGGAAACACTCACCAGATAAATCTGGGTTTGAGGCACATGAAATAGGGGAAAGTGAAAATAAGTTAATAGTAATGAACAATCAAGTGGTGGTAATGTAGTGAAGGTTAACTTAAAAAAGGAAACAATTAAAACATTAAAAGTAAACAATTAAAAAACATTTTATAAAACTAAATCCTAAGAATCACTTGTAAGAGAAAATTTAAAAGGCAGCTAAATCTATATCTATGTTTAAACCGTGGGGTTCTAAACTATTAGTCTTAAATATCCAATATGTTTCTCTTTGGCGGAGTCTTAATAATCTGGAACCACCGAGGATTTAGTTTTATCATACGTTTCTAAAATAATATTTTTAATTTATTTTCACGTTTTACTTGTCCTTTAATTAACCATTTGTGCATGATATTCAGTCTTTCATTGTTCATACATGTTTTAATTGTTTACTTTTAATGTTTTAATTGTTTACTTTTAATGTTTTAATTGTTTCCTTTTTTACGTTAACCTTTACTACATTACCACCACTTGATTGTTCATTACTATTAACTTATTTTCACTTTCCCCTATTTCATCCTTCATTATCCTTCACTTTATTATCACTTCAATTTATGACATATACTTTATAGAATCGCTCCTTCACTTTATCTAAGTATCGTTTCCATTTCGTTTTTTACTCTCCACTCCAGCGCAACCTCTCATTCGTCTCCTACGAATTTTGTTTTTCCTCGAACTTATTGGGGCAGTTGGGGCAGACTGACTTTGGAGGACTACCATAAACTTTCCACTCAGGTTCAATAAGAAACACGTGTCTATCACTTTATCATGGACATATGGACATTATTATCAATACCTTTTATTGATTGTTATTTAATTGCTTTTAACTGCTATTAATAATTTATTGTTTATTAGGCGCTAGACCTATTGGATTTTTATCCACTAACCACCACTTCTCATAAAGAAGCAAAAAAATAAACCTGTAATATTTCTGCTGGAGCCTTCTAAATGCCAGGAAGTTAAGAGGGCATGTTGGGCCATTTGTGATTGCTGCAATCTCCTGCACTACTTCATTGTTTGACATAATATGCACCAATAGAATGACTGAAATGTAAGAAATTGGACCAATTTTTTTATAATAAAAACTGTAAAATTTCTGCTGGACCGTTATAAGTACCAGGAAAACGAGAGAGCCTGTCAGGTAAAGAAACTGCATTCAAACATTTGGGGGTTATTCACTAAGGTGCAAATTTGACTGTCGAATTCTCAAACAGCGGATTCCCGTAGCAAATCTGCGGCCGCGTCAGTTTCCCCATTGTAAAGTCGCTACCGCGACAATTTCTAAAACATGCAACATGCGACAATTTTCCTTAGTAAAGTCGCTACTGTGACAATATTCTCATTATAAAGATGCAACTGTGACAGTAGCAGTGTATAGCGACTGTCTTTATCTGGCGAATTCACACCTATACGCAGCAATTTGGACTTTAGTGAATAACCCCCATTTTGACTTCATCCTAGTATAGAGACGAGATTATCCCATTTATTAGTTTAGAGACAGACTTTCAAGTTTTTCTGTTTAAAGAGAAAGAGACATGTTTATGCTATGTCACAGCTGACAGGTCATCTGGTTTTGGCTCCTATATGTAGTCTGCTTTTCTACAACAATAACAGTTACAAGTAGGAGAGGAATGTTTTCCCATCTGCCACTGTTTTGGCTGATTGTTCTGGAACAAAAAGCTGCATCACAGTTTACTGACAACTCATGTATTAGAGGCAGATGCACATTTTGTTGCCATTATTATATTTGTGCTTTATTAAAAATCGGAAGCAAGGTGAGAATAATGCGCTGACAGAAATATGGCAACTCTTCAGGAGGTAATGAACTACCAGAATTTCTAAAAAAATAGAACTAAATGCTATATTTCTGGTGTTATTAATCCACAAGCATTACAGCGATACACAATGGATTTGTAGTTGACGGTTGGGGTGAAATTTATTAGAGCTGGAAAGGCAGAGGGCGTTGTTCCCGCGCAAGTTTTTCGATTGAGTTTTTTGATAAAAAGGTAGCCATACTGCTGATGTAAAATACTAGCTACCTTTCCATTGAAAAATTCAAAAAAATCAAGATAGAAAAACGTGACTAAAACTTATGCAGTAATCTCACGGGAACTACGCGAGATCTTGCGCGATAAACTCAGTTTTAGAGTTGCAATTATTCCTTTTTTTCGCCCATTTAGACTGTCCCCTCCCATTTCTGGAGACAATGACTGGCCTGCTCAGTATAAATCTGTTATGGGGGCACTTAAGGAGCTAGGTCAGTGGTCGGAAAGTGCGGCTCGTGAGCCACTTGCGGCTCTTTAGCCACCCTTTTTGTGGTTCAGCGCGTTCTGCCGAAGCCACGCCCAAGCCCCAACCGATGACAGCTCTTCTGATTGGCCGATGGTGGTCATGTGGTCGGGAGAGGGCACGCCTCCCTCCTCCAGCGGCTCACAAGATAGTGAGATAGTTGGAGGAGGGAGTGAAATGGCTCCCTCCTCAAACAACTTTGCCGACCCCTGCCCTAGGTTGACTGTCAGAAAACCTATCAGTTCCTCATTAAGTACAGAAGCATGTTGCTGCACTTTACCATGTGTAGGAAAATAACTAGTAAGTCGTTAATTTCCTAAAGTGTTCTGTGTGAACATTATGCACAGAGATAATGAGTTCTAAAGAGTGTGATAAGGTTATGTAGTTACTCCATCTAGTGGAATACATCATTTATTGCATCCAAAGAGAAGTGTTTATGAATATGCAATTTGATGGAAGGGCTTCTAGAGGTAATAAAAGGTACTGTTCAGGAAGTAAAAGGGTCTTTGGTTCCAGGGTCTGCATCAGAAGAGTCTGTAAGGCTTATAAAGTTATCAGAGCTAAGAGATCACTTTAGAAGGGATAGTTAGCTCTAGATAGAGAAGCGTAGCTTCCCCAACAAGGAGTCCAGTGGGCTTAGTGATACCCAGGTGTCTCTGATGAAAAGGCAGGCACCTAGTGCAGGATCTCAGTGGCAGGGTTTAGGGTGCCAGTCTGCTAGGTCTGGGGATAGTGGTACCCTGGAGTGAGAAGCACTCAGTCTGGTTTAGTCTGAGACACTGAGCAAAGAATTTCTCTAAGTTTCCCAAGGAGTGGGGTCTCTGTGCATAACCCAGAGAGGGTGAGAGCTGTTCCTGACTTCTGGCTAACGGGGGTGGTATCTATTCACCAATATTTTATGTCCTTATGATGGATGCTGTACTATAAGTTAAAGTGTGCTATAAATAAACTGTTACTGTACGAAGATCCTCTGGCACCCATCATTGTGTTGAAAGGTACAGGCACTACTCCTAATGTAAGTGGGGGAGTGAAGCTTTGTTCAGAAATGCAAGAGGCCAGGAATGGTCAAAATAGCATTATACCAGTGAATAAATAATGATAGGTTTTCAGTCAGAAGTTCCAAATGGAACACATTTGCCCCGCCCCCAGTTCAAAAGAGTTCTTGTATATGTGCATGTTTGGGCTCAGCGCTGGGGGTGGGGCTTCTGACATGCACCAGAGCTTATAACTCCTTTGTTTTCACAGTAGATGGACATTCATTACTATTACTTTTATACCTACTAAAGAGTTGACATTGAGGCCACCAGGATGCTTTACTACTTGAATGTCTGTTTAAGCATGAAGGCGGGAATAAAATTAGTCAGTCATGTGTTTCTAGAAATGTGGGTGTCCTTGATACAATCAGCGTTTCACGGCAGCAAACTGGTACAGTGCACATATCATATCCATGTCAATGTGATCTGCATGGTTTGTCAGGTTGTTTTTTTATTGATGTCCTCCTTCAATATGTTACATGATCCTCAATGTAATATGCGCTTAAAAGGGAAGGAGAGATAACGGAAAAGTTTCCCACGTGCCCCTGCGGTTAAAACCAGTCTCATAATGAATTCAGAAAATCATACAATCCCTACACCAGTCTTTAAAGTAACACTAAAGCCTGTAAATAAACAGCTTTCTATTTATTGGCCACCTAGTGCCTAGTATTAAGTACAAGTGTTAAAATGACAGGTTCAGGCTTACTGATTTCTCGAAACACTCCTAGATAATACAAGCTTATTGCTGTCCTTTATTTAGCCAATAATTTGAGTAAACTATTGAGAGTATCTCTAGTTATCTATAAAACTTTGAATTCATTTAGTTATCCTCCATCCCTACTATTTATACTAACCAGCTACTGTCCTCAGTGACAAGCAATGCATTTTGCTGTATTTGGTTGATTTCCAGATTATGTATTCATTCAGTAAGATAAATGCTATTTGCTTAGACTGTCTCTTCATTAGATTCATTTACTTTATCTTACAGGTGCTTTACTCTGCAATGTCCCCAACTGGTATAAAACACATTATAATGGTTTAGTTTCATCCAAAAAGGTGAACAAATCAGACACAGTATTTACTAACACTGTTGGCAGTAGTGACGCCTATATTATAACTAGCGTCAATATAAATAATGCCGTCACACTAGTATCTAATCACTGCCTCTTTCTGTTAGGAACCGAAAACCTACTGCTGTGTTTATAAGGAACAAATCCCATCAGTCTGTCAACATAATCACTGCAGAACATTTCTCTTTCTGTGTGTTCCAATAGAAGCTTAACAAACAAAAACCTGTATATTACAGAGACATCTGTTTAGTCTGGACTATACCCAGCGGTCATTGCTGGACACTTCACAAACCCATCCTGTGTAATAGATATGCGATTCATTTTTACACAAAATTTTCCTAAATAAAACAAAACACAGTGGGGAGATGTTTATAAAAATGACAATTATTTTTAGACTGGGTTAATGCTAGTTAAATAGGACTACATAGCGCTAAGACATTGATATTGCAGATATTTGTATTTATAAATATAAATGCATCCAAACCCATATTGAAATTGGTATAATGCAAACATATAGGGGGTTATTCACTAAGGTGCGAATTCGTCTGTCGAGTTCCCAAACAGCGTATTCCCATAGTAAATCCGCTACCATTTTTCCACTGTAAAGTCACGGCAATTTGTTAATGTTAAGATTGCGACAATTTTCCAATAATAAAGTCGCGACTGCAACAATATTGGGGGTTATTCAGGAAGCTCCGAAGTGAGGC
>WMED01009171.1:0-16470 GCA_019650415.1 Pipa parva | reverse complement strand
GCTGTGCCCTGCACAACTCGTGGAGTCCCAGACTGACTGCCACATCTCTCCACTGATGCCCAGATCCACCTCCGCAAATCAACCAGTACTGGGGAAGGACGAGTTCATTTGTGATGTCTGTCTGGTTTGCTAGAAATTATCAGTTTTCCACTACCCTTATATACCACAACAGTTATTTTCCTTAGGTTTTTCTGTCCCATCAGTAACATAGTTTATAAGGCTGAAAAAAAGACAAGGCCATCCAGTTCATCCTATTTAACTGCAATGCTGATCCCGACAAAGTCAAAAAATTCATGAGGCAAGAGCCAGTTATCATATGGGAAAAAATTATTTCCAAACTCTAAATATGGCAGAGTAACTCCCTGGATCAAGATCCCACCTCCAGTTATCTAGCACCCATAACTTGTAATGTTTGGATGCTTTCAGTGTAAAAACTAGTTTTGACCTTTTAATGGAATCCACCATGACAACTTCTTTAGGCAGAGAGTTCCATAATATCACTGCTCTTACAGTAAAAAAAACAAAACCCTTCTGTGTTGATGCATGAACTTTCTTTCCTCTAAACCAGTGGTTCTCAACCTTGTTGAGACCGCTACCCCCCTCTGACGTCATCGCGCCGCGCGGCATGATGACGTTGCGGCCAAAATGTCATCACGTCACCCGCGGGAACCCTTATAAGAAGGGTGCTTCCGGGTGTCGGCACCGTTCTCGACCCCAGTGGGACGGCCTCGCGACACCGACACACAGGTTGAGAACCGCTGCTCTAAACGTAGAGGATGTCACCTTGTTACACTTACAGTTATTGGTATAAATAAGTTTGTGGGAGATTAGTGTTACATCTCGATTGAAAGTCTTCATTCCTCTTCTGTGTGAGAAAGGTCTGAGCTTGAGACCCACAGCTTGTGGGACTCCAATGCAGCTTTGGAATTGAATGTATTTATTCATTTATATAGCGCTGATATACTTTACAGTGGTTTATCATTCACTTCAATCCCTGCCCTGTGGATCTTACAATCTAGTTTCCCTATTCAGTCACAGACACAGATGTATGTTAGTGGATTGTGGAAGGAAACCGGAGTGCCCTGAGAAAACCCACCCAAGTGGGGGTAGAAAATGCAAACTCCATGCAGATGAAGTCCACGGTGGATTGGATGCAATAAAGAAAAGGTTAGGCTGCTAGCAATCCTTGATGCCGTGTAATGTGCCGGGTGCCAGGAGAAGAGCGTGACTGTGGCGTTCAAAATGCAAAAAATAGATTCTCCAGCACTCCAATCCGTTAAAATCCTTACTTTATTGTGACCTCATGGTCAAAATTTAAAAATAATAAACCGGGTCTTAAGGCCTACGTGTTTCGTGCCCAGGCACTTAATCATGGCCATGAAACGCGTAGGCCTTATATATAAAATATATATCTGAAAATAAAAAAGTGGATTACTGCAGGCTAAAGTCACTTTTATTCAAACTTACAGAAGATTTGATTGGGTGGAGAGTACATTGGGTAGGTATCAGAATATGGAAAAAATAGTTATATTGTACTATTTAAATCAAGTATGGTATGTATAAAAATGACAGCAGACATCAGATGATCTTATCTATTTAAACTTTATTTCTTCTGTTACAATGTAATTGTTTTTGAACAGGAGGTTTATGAGAGATATTATGAATGAATAGAAAACTATGTACAAACTCAGTTATTTTACACCCATGAACATACACATTTATGTCTCTACCTTGGTCTGTTTCTTACCACTGTCTCTAACTAATCTTGCCATCATACTTAGATTGGTAGGTACTCTCCAATTAGCAAAATATGTGTAAAAACTATTGCAGGACAGTCTGAAATTTATGAACATCCCTGCTATTTTTTTGCTATTTTTAAATACATACATTTTTTTAATGGTTATATTAAGCAAAATAAAAGGCTTAGTTCTATCCATCAATAATCAGCAGAGTTGTGCTTTTCTTAAACAATTATACTGTAAAATCCATATTGTTTAAAGATTTAAGTAAAAACTGAAAATCACAAACCCTTCCCGCTTCCTCTGGTATAGGTATTTTCAAGGATATGCTGTAGGCTGGATAGGATAAGTCATTATAGCCAGATGGTCAATGGTCAGTTACTAAAATGCTCACTTTTCTTTTTGCTTGTAATTTTTATACAGGTTTATTTGTAAACTCCACTTAGGATTTTAACTTTGTTTTGTTAAAAATCGCATCTCCCCAGGAGGATTGATTTTATTTTAGAAATCCACAAAGGGGTGGAATAGGAGTTTTATAAATACATCAAACCTGTATTCAGTTAATGAGGATGTTCACCTTAAGGTTAACTTTTAAAAGGGCGAAATTTATTAAACTCTGAAAAGCCCGTTTCGACTTTTCTGAGTTTAATCGGGTGAACACCCAGAAGTTTCTTGCAGTAAGTATTGTGAGATTTGTTCCAATCGATACTTACCGAGAGAAACTTTTTCCATTGAATATTTCCATGACAAGTAGCCATACTACACTAATGTAAAGTATGGCTACCCTTTCCATGGATATATTCTATGGAAAAAGTTTCTCTTGGAAAGTATCAATTGAAACAATTCTTGTGATACTTACCACGAGAAACTTCCGTTATTGTTCACCCGATTAATAAACTCGGAAAAGCGAAAACAAACCATTCCAAGTTTAATAATTTTGCTAGTGTGCTGTAGACAGTAGAGCAGATAATTTGCAATGTTTTTTATTTTAATAACTGGCATTTTGTTATCTCAGGGAAAAAATTTAAGAAGATAAACACGTCTGATGTGGATGTAACATCAGGGAAATTGGAGTAAACAGCTTCTCTACCATTTTAGGTAAATTGGAGTAAACAGATTCTCTACCAGTTTAGGACCATTGGCACACAAGGCCCTTCTAGCACACAGCAGCAACATTTAGGTACCCTGAACACTATTCCTTTAATTAAAATCGGACTGTGGTCATTTAAATCAGAAGAGTCCATCTTACACCCCAGCTGTAGATTAAAATTCATTTAATTGAAAAGAAGCATTTAGCTTTTATATGCCAGCAGTCTACAAATAGTCCTATGTACCATAGTTTTCATACAGCTATATAGAAACCAACTAGTAATGGCCGCTCCTTGTAAAGTCCTCCAAACTAGTTTTTAAAGATTTTTTTAATGTATTGGGATATTTCTTAAGGGAACAGGGATCACAGATTCCAGATGGCAGATTGGTTTGATAGTTTTAGCTTTTGTTGTTTCACATTTTTACCATCTAACCATTTCCATAGATTGCACCAGCAATCTAAATCTGAACTTCTAATTTACAGAAATAACAAAAACACTAACAGATGTATTTTAAAGTTGAAAAAAGGAGGGGGTGAACATTTTCTTTAAAACAATATTAAAATCAAAGATTGTCCTGTAACAGGCCAAAAGAATGTCAAAAACAATGTGCCACTGCTACCACAAGCTCATTTAAAAATACCAACTCTGCTATGACTCTCTTCGGCAATCAAAAAACTAGACTAAAAACTTGTCCTTGGAGAAGAAAGTACTTCTGGCTTATATGCTAAGACAGAGTTGATTCTACTTGTTTTAACTGGGGATCTGTAAGGAGAGGCATTTCAATTGCACACACCACTTTTCTTTTCTGAACACTAACTTACAGTCAACAATGACTAGATGAAATTCGGGGAGCTGTAATACAGCTTCACGGCTGCACATCTGACATTCATGATGCTGACTGCAACAACTTTTAGTTAAACTTTTGGTTTCCAAAGGAAACCATGGAAAAAACAAGATTTTATGTTTAAAGATGCAAATTTGCATTCAGCTAACATTAATTTAAGTCATTTTATTTGGTAAAAACAAGATCTTTAAGAGAAAAAGTCCTAGAATTACAGTGCTTATTACATCTGCATACATATTTGTATTGAAACCATGTTTTCGTTGCATTCAGAAACCATTTAAAGTATTATTAGATCTATTACATGCAATCAATAAATTAGTCTTTGTTCATTTCAAGTGGCATATTACCTTGCCTGTTTCCTATTGGTTTCTTGTACTCAAGCTTTAGTAAAATTAGTCCTTATAATTCATGTAGTGCAAAGGAAATTACATTAGCAGATCAATGAACATCTTCATCTTCGTGGCTAAGCTTAGACTATTCATAGGAGATTTTCCAGTATTGAATAGACTTCTACACCATGGTCATGTTGGCTTTCTGAGAATGAAAGAAGAGATGACTGATTTCTATTGCCTCTCTCTTAAATGTCAGCATTCCTACGCACTAATCTATTTGTGAAAATGACATCTTTCTATTTAAAGGAGGAACAACTGTCAGTAAACGGAGAGACAATTTGTAGGATATCTGTCCAGTGATCCATACAACATACTCACATAAGTGATTTTATCTGTATGCCATGAATTAGACCTGTCAATGACTGGATTGTAAGTAAATATGTGAATGTAAAAGTGGTAAGGGAGTTACATTTATGGACTCATGAATGAGAAGCTATGCAAAGAAGTGTAAACCTGCAAACGCAAGAAAGTATAGAAGAATACCTGGGCATGTCTGAAACATAGAAAAGATTAAGCTTGGCACATACATAGTATAAACTGTCTGTATGTGCAGAAAGGATCTTTCAAGAAATCAAGCAGCCCCTATTGACAAACCCACCTTCTCCTCTTTTGAAGGAAAACATACATTAACCAGTGAGCAATGAACGGCCATATAACCACTAATGTCAAAGTGCCAGGTGTGATTCCAAAAGGCCACCAAGATGGTTTCTAAAAGAAGAATGAACAACATACATTTTTATTGTGGTCACACAATATTTTACAAACATGTCTCCACTACTGCAAACACAGAATTATTGCTAGTATAATATGCAGTACCCCTATAATTGGAGCAGAATACTGAAGGAGCCATGTTTTCTGGTAAACCTGACCTTTATGACTCTATAAGCACAGTATAAAATAGACAAACAATTTCCATATTTTATATATAAACAAACAGACAATCAGAGACAGAAAGATTTCTGACAAATTTAAACTGCGACTGGTGTCTACTATTTTTCATTTCACAGAAAAAAAAATAATAATAATAGTAGTAGGTGATGATTCTCTGCTTAATCATATGTAAAGCACAAACATCCATAACCAGGCTGTGGTTGTAAAATTAGTCACCATAATAAGAAAAAAGAGACTTTGTTTACCTTACTCTCACCCTGATGTTTGTTTGATTCACGTAGCAAAGTACTTGCCTAAAAGCAAATTAAAAAAAAAAAATCAACTTAATTATCATTTAGTTCTCGGTAGTGTGATGGACATATTTATGGACCTTATATATTTTACTCAAAGGACATATTTATGGACCTTATTCATCCTGACATTTAGCCCAATATCTATAGACTTGTATATTCTTTTAACATGAACTTTTAGACTCAGAATGAACTATACCTTTAAGGCCTCACCTTAGTTCAGCAATATTGCTCAAACTATATAACCTTGATATTTAAGTGTTTTTTGTCTGCATAGAGATAGATAGCAAACAGTTAGGGGGGAATTCAGCAAGCTCCGAAGTGAGGCGCGTAGTGTTCGCCTCACTTTGGAACAACTGAAATGCGCATGCTGATGTCCTGCGCGCGGACATCAGCATGCGCATGTCAGTTTTTCCGAAGTGAGGCGAACACTACGTGCCTCACTTCGGAGCTTGCTGAATTCCCCCCTTAGTCTTGCAACTTCTAAGAAAGTGGCCTTCATTTGAAGACAATATTTTGTTCCTGTCTGGAACTGGTTTATAGCTGACTTCAGCATATCTGCTTAGCCAATCAGCATCTAGTTTTGTTTCTGTATGATCAGCTACTTTTGAGTAAAACGAAATGTGTTATAAAAGATGGTAATGACCCATTAAAAATCATAAATGCTTTTAAAAGGATAACAGACTGACGTGCGTTATTGCTTTAGAGGTATTTCTCCAGGCCTGTAACCAATCCACACTAATTCGGAGCCTGGTGCAGGAAAGAGGTAGTCGTATTTCCATGACAGTAGCAATCACACCAACTGGCAGTACACATTTACTGATTTAGGGCAGAGAGCATAACTGAAGAGCTGGGAAAATTCTGCTATTTAAACAGTTTTGAGCAGAAAAGGAAGCTTGCTTTCAGTGCTCTAGTAATTCTGTAATAAGTATGTAATAGTATCATAAAACTACAAGCCCTGTGTCTCTAACAGTACTGAATAATAATACAAAAAAGAGATATCTTAAGTGTATGTTTCTTCTCACAGCAGAGTCCACTCTTTACCTGTGAAGCAGTCTGGGCTTCCAATGCATGAAGTCTTTTTAGCACATTCTGCATGTCCTCCTGTAGTCGCATCAGTATTACTGCAATCTGTTCATTTAGGCTGCCATTTGATCCTCTGTCTGATCCCCACCGTTCTCCATCTCCATTGCTACCCATCTGTCCACTTCTTGATCCTTCACCCCCTGTATGCATTCGCTGAGCTGCATGCCAATCATATAAGATCAGAGGTTATAAATGGCTTGTAGACACTCCTCTGTGATTTTCCTCTTCACATTTTATTTGTTTAGTCTTAATATACTAGCACAGGAGTTGGCAAAATTTGTAGAGGAGGGAGCCATTTCGCTCCCTCCTCCACTGGTGACATTTTTCTCTGAGCTGCAAAGGGGGAGGAGTGCACGCTCCCGATCACATGACCTGCCAACATCCAATCAGGAGAGGCGTCAGAGGTCATGGGCAGGGGTAGGGAGATTCCCTCCGAGCCACAAAAAGGCAACTGAAAAGCTGCACTTTGCCGATCCCTGTACTAGCACTTGCAAGCAAATGTATAGGTTTCTATCTGTACTATAAAAAAATACTCTACGTTTATTTATTCTCTAATACAGAATACTGTGAACAAACATAAATGCATAGAAATTCTATGCAAGTAATGCCTTGTGTGCTGCAAGACAGTAAGTGCTACTGAAGCTCTTTCTTATACAAATGTCATAATTCAATCACCAGGGCTTGGGCTTCATTGGAATCCAAAGTTATTTAACCTTATCAAATTAAAGAGTACAGCAGCTCCCATGGTATTAAACTAAATATTTCTTAAAGGAACTTAATGGAAACACACTGATGCAGTAAAGCTTATTTATAAAATATGAATTCTATCAAACCCAATTTATGAAAGAAAAAAAAAAAACAGCTTATAAATCAGGTATAAGTCTTCAGACCGCAATATTCAACTGTATTCTTAATGTGGTCACATATACTTAATGAGATTAGCAACCTGGGCAGACTCTTACATTTATCTGCAGAATTAAAACCCCTCAAATGAGCAAATACAGTTGAAACCAGATGACCAGATACACTATATAAACAGACACATATGCCTGTTTTTCTCACTATCTGACATGAAATCAGAATAAACCTTACCCTGTTTTAGGTCAGTTAGGATTACGAAAATTATTACTATTTGACAAATGCCAGAATAATGAGAGAGAGAGAATTTTAAGGCATTTTTAATACTTTCTGCAAGGTCAAAAGTTTATATACATTTCATTATATTTGGTAGCATTGTCCTAAAACTGTATGATTTGGGTCAACGTTTTGGATATCCTTCCACAAGCTTCTCACAATAGTTGGTAGGAATTTTGACCCATTCCTCCTGAGAGAATTGGTGTAAATGAGCCATATTTGCAGGTCTCCTTGCTCTCACCTGTCTTTTCAGCTTTGCCCATAAATTTTCAATAAGACTGAGATCAGGGCTTTGTGATGGCCACTCCAAAACATTGACTTGGTTATCCTTAAGCCACTTTGTAACCAGTTTGGCAGTATGCTTTGGGTCATTGTCCATTTGGAAGACCCATTTCCACCTAAGTTTTAACTTCCTGGCTGATGTCTTGAGATGTTGCTTTGGTATTGCCACATAATCTTCGCTTCTCACGATGCCATCTGTTTTGTGAAGTGCACCAGTCCCTCCTGCAATAAAACAACCCCTTAACATGATGGTGCCACCTGTGTTTCACAGTTCTCTCTCATTATTCTGGCATTTGGCAAATATAAATAATTTTGGTAATCCTAATTGACCTAAAACAGGTAAGGTTTATTCTGATTTCATGTCAGATAGTGAGAAAAACAGGCATATGTGTCTCTTTATATAGTGCATGTAAACTTCTGGTTTAAACTGTACATGTAATGAAATAAGGAACAGCACTTTGCAGCTGTACTGAAATCCTTTGTTGGGTATGTACTATGTGTATACTAAAAATGTAACAGTAGTAACTGCAGAGTGCCAGTCTTATTTCATTACCTTTCTCCACTTAAGCACCAGCAGGTCCACGGTACTGCACTGAGGAATCCAGGCCAAAACAGCATCCTAAAATAAAATACACTAAACAAACTTCCCCCTCAAAATTAACCTTCCATTCTGAGCCTTTTTCCTATAGTTGATAAGACTATCTCAGTTCTACTGTGCTGGTTCGAAAATAAAAATGTTAAACCAAAATTTAGGTATACCAAACTGTAAGAAAAAAGCACAAAAAATGGCACAACGGTGCCTTACCAAAATAAGCTTGTAAAGGTTGATAGATAAAACCACCAACACATTATATAAAGCAATATGAACATGAAAACGTGATGGGAACACTGGAAGAAATAATAAAAATCCACCATGTGCAGTGAAAACACTCGTGAAGCACTCTAGTGATGGGGAGGCTCACCAGATAAGATAAATGAAAGAGGCATATAAAGACAAATCTTTTCTTACAGTTTGTTATACCTATTGTTCCACATTGATGAGGACTGTGAATTCTCATCTTCTGCAAAAGAGCTGCACATTCTTGGACTATTAGTCTGGACTTATAGTTTGTTATTTTATTTTGATTTATTTATTTTCTTTAGCGCTCCCGCTTTTTTGTATTTTCTTAAACCAAATTTGTATTTCCATGCCTTAAATCAAAACTAACACAAAACCAAATTTCAGTTATTCAGTAAAATGACAATAGTGCCTGAAGCTGAAAATGATAAACATTGAGGGGGTAATTCAGCAAGGTGCGACCACTCGAGTCGCCTCGCCGAGACTGGGATCCCTTTAAAGCGTTCGCTTATGTCCGCATGCAGGACATCAGCGAACGCATAACAGTATGTGCAAGCTGAGGGGAAGCATCATAAGGTGCGTTCGCACCTTACTGAATTACCCCCTGAATGCTCAGTCTTATCATTTCTAGTCAAATGAATGTACCATTATCTGCTCATTGATCCAGTTTCCCAACAAATACCCATTTTAGGTTGATTAGCTATACTACATCACCTAGTGTGGTGGCTGATTAAGTGAAATACCCCAAGGCTCAAACATCAGCCAGAATAAGTGTATCTTTTCAATTTTACTTCAATATGAGTGATGTGTCTGAAGGTTAATCGGTTTACCTGGTCACAGGGTTGTACAAACAAATCTGTCAGTTTATGCCAAAAACATATTAAATCTATGCTGAACTAATTTTATCCCCCTACTCCCTTAGGTAACTGTTGAACATCAGCCTCACTTTGAAAAGAAAAGCTGCCCCCAGTCATAAACATACATCTCCCTTTTCTGGAACTAAAGTACTCGGCCTTTTCAGTCACTGCTTTCTTTTGGGCCCCATGTCCAGATGGTTTCCCATCTTCTCCTCCATCCTTTAGCTCCCCTCCTACTGAAGTTTCTGTTTCGTCCAGGATTATTATAGCATTCCTTAGAAGCAAACTGTGATCAGCCTATGAGAAGGACAAAGATCATTTACAATAACAAAAATGGATAGATTATGTGTATCATATTATTAATGCAAGAACACCTACAGAAAGACCGCTTAGTTGGCAATCAGCCCAGCAAATGGAAAATAAGCAGTATTCAAGAAATCTTAAACCCTAACCATACAATAATTTAACTGATAAACTGCAGTGTTGCTCAGCAAATTCAGTTTCAGCTTCAAAATCTTATAACGTTTTTGGGATTTGAAAGGCAGCAGAGGCCCCCTAAATATGTCCTTTCTTGCTCCAACTTCGCATACAATTAAGCTGATTATCACTGAATAAATGGAGGATCTTTTCCAAATTACAGAAGCCTGAAATATTTAAACCCACCAATTTAAAAAAGAAAGTAAAATTTATGGACCAGAAAACATTAACAGGTCTGAAACTTAGTAATAAATTTAGTAAGTGCATGTTATTTCAACTATAATTGCCTGTTAGACTTGTGCGTGTTCTTAGCATTTCATCTCTTCATACAAGCATATGTATATATGTTGGCAAACTATGCAATGCTTATATGTCTTAAAGCAGTAAACACATGTTATACCAGCAGAAAAAATTCATGCAAGTCAGAAGAAAGATTTCTGTTCTGCTTACCTCATCTTGCCCAAACTGTTCCATTGAATCACAGAAAATCTCACTATCAGAGTCACTTGTCAAATGCTGTGTTGCACCAATATCCTCTGTGCAGTCCTTTTCTGCAAACATATAAAAGATTAAGGGGGTTATTGGTTAAAGTCTGAATTGTTGCATAAAGGTGTGAATTTGCCAGCTAAAGACTGTCACAAAAGACTGCTACTGTCGCAGTCTCATTTTATAATGAGAATATTGTCTCAATTGCACCATTGCTATGGAAATACGGTTGCGATCACAACTTTACAATGGGAAAAATTGTCATGGTTGCAGATTTACTATGAGAATCCGCTGTTTGAGAATACAACAGTAGAATTCTCACTTTAGTCAATAACCCCCTAAACCTTACAAGTTATCAAATGAACAACTTATTTACAAAGCCAATCTAAATATAAACTGAACTGATAAAGTTCCAAAAGATTTTCTTTCAAAGCACAGAGATGGTGTCAAACAGAAATTAAAAGCCTTTCAGTGATGTTTATAGTGGGATACTGAAAGCAAAAGGGCTGGTCTTGCATCATGTAACACCATTAATAGTTGCATCTGTTGGTTACAAACAAATATAATTTCTTTCAAATCCAGGTATGGGCAGATAATCACTGGTACTGGCTCATTATGAACATAATTACAAGCAATCTGTTGCTCAGATGGTATGGCCAAAAGAACAAATGTTTGACTAAACAAGCTGAAACGTGGCAGGGCCAAGAAATTATAACTGCATGTGTAACTAGGTGTCTGAAGCTCATTCTCTTTTTGACTAGAGATATAGGTCACATAAAAACTTTTTAGAGAGAAGCAGGGTATCCAGGAAGATGAGCAATTCTAAGAGATGATTTAGACCAGCAATGGCAAACCTATGGCACGTGTGCCAGAGAGGGCATGGACAGCCCTCTCAATTCTCTGTGGGCACGTGCGCCATTGCCACTGCTGTTATCCTTGGATCCCCCCAGCGAGCGAGCGGTCCTTCAGTGCAGGCCGTGGATACAACCCGACAGTTTTCAGGTCGGATCCATGGCCTACACTGAAGGAGCGTTCGCTCGCTGATAGGATAGCCGTGGCAGAACTTCTCCCCCGACGCAGGTATGATGACATCATTCATCAGCGCCTGCACTTTGGGGGAAGACGCTGGTGAGTGATGTCCCTTTTCAGTACTCTGTTCACCCTCACTGATTTAAACAGTTGTCAATGGAAATATTTACCTTAAAAAAAAAACAACTGAAAAAATAGTTACCTTTTTCACCTTCTAAATCTTTTACAAGTCCCTGCAGGTGTTGGTCAGTTTCCTCCAATGATATCTTTTTGACAGATTCACCAAGTGCAACTTTAGCACGAAGGTGAACTGGTATCTCCGTTATCAAGTTGTTATGATTCTTGACTAAACCGTTTGCAACAATATTCTCTGAGCTCTTCTCAGGTGCTGGATCTTGAGCTTCATCATTTTCCTCTATAAATACATAAACAGCAAAATTACATTTATTACTGGTGGAAAATATCACAAAAGAATAAAATGACCTAATTCATGTGTTCCAGACCTGAAGAAGCTGCTGAGAGAGTCCTCTTTACATCATCTTTCAAACTGGTAAAATAATGTTAGAATTTGTAATGCCAGAATCACACCAATCATTTGCCTTCATTATGGCTTTCTGTACTTTAAGCACTATGGGCCTAATAGACTAAAGGGTGAATTCATCTCACTAGCATTTGAATTGCATCTCCACAATAGCAACAAATTCACTTTTCATTATTGACTAAGTAGCAAATAGACTTGGATAGCGGCAATTGCTGTCTGATGCATTGCGTGGCATAGTTAGATGGATAGAAGTAGAATGAGGAGCCCTGGCATCAGTCCCCCAATTCGCCACTCTGATGTGGTGAAGTTTAACAGGTGAATTCAGAGCAGTACACCTAGTTGCATTCACACCTTCGACACACTCTGCCATTAATATAAGTACCTGTGCACATGCACACAATGTGATGCGAAGTGCTCCATAGAATCTCAACTATCATAGTTGCTTGAATTGGTCGTGTATTCACCACACCACAAAGTTTGCTCAATAAGCGAACATGGGAAAGTGGCAAATAGATGCAAATTCAGAGCTTCACACGACTATTCAGTCAATAAGGTCATAAATGTTTCATCTATGATTTTAAAAGGGAACTTAAAGGAGAACTAAAGGTATCAAACCGAGACAGACTTATTAAAAACCTTACCAGTTATAGTGGTGAATCGCTACACTCACAGCATGAACTGTGCTGTAATTAGCCGGCAGTCAATGCTTCTTCACAGCACTGGCTGACACAGAAACCACCGCAAAGCTCCTCCCAACTTGTTTCACCGGTGGTGATAAATGATTGAAACATCATCATGTTCATTGTGAAGACCAATGAGAACGCTCTCTGCAATGAGTGCAATGATGTGTGAGGCTGGTGAAATAAGAGGGAGGAGCTTCGCGCTGCCTTCTCTGTCAGCCAGCATGCTGTGAAGAAGCATCAGTAGGAAGAAAAAAATCTGACTTCTAAATGAACTAGTAAGATTTACTCTGAAACTGATCAGAGAGATTATTTAGAGGAGGAGGCACAGATCAGAAATTATAATGGCTGGGGTTCAACAATGCATTTTGTATTCCACTTTAAAATAAAATATTCTAGGCTTAGAACAGACATGCATTACCTTGCTCACTTTGCTCTGTTGCTTCGCTATCATCTTCCTTCCCTACTTCCTGTGGAGCTGCCTCCTCTTCCTCTGATTCTGCTCCACTGTCACTGCTTTCTGTCTTACCATTTGCTGGTTTACTGTTTGGTGTAGATGTTAGGACACTGCTAATATCTAAAGAAAGATTGATAGTAAAAAATATCAGTTACTGCATTACTGAATATCTATTCACTGTGACAGTATTCAAAATATTGTGTACAACTTAAACATAACCCTATCCTGATAAGAGAGAAAGGGAAGGCTATACATTTTCTGTAACAATATGGGATATTATATAGTATACAGAAAAAAGGATATGAATGTTAGCCCATTTGCAGCTGATGCAATAACACACATGTATGTGGCATCATTCCCATCCAAAGTTTACAAAGCCTTGGCAACTGCTCTTTTTGTCCACTCGAAATGTAGCTTTGTGTGCATATTCTTGTTAACCCACACACAGCATGTAGCACTGCCAGCCCAGAGAATGGTGATCCATGTGGAAAGACTAAGGGGGGAATTCACCATAGTGCGAAGTGAGGTCCGGATCCTTCACCTCACATTGCACAGACTGTTATGCGCTCGCTGATGTCCTGCACGTGGACATCAGTGAACGCTTTAAAGCAATTCCAGTCTCGGCGAGAGCACTCAAGTCGCTTCGCTGAGACTAGAATCCCTTTACAGCATTCACTGATGTCCGTGTGCAGGACATCAGTGAATGCTGTAAAGGAATTCCAGTCTCAGCGAAGCGACTCGAGTGCTCTCGCCGAGACTGGAATCCCTTTAAAGCATTCGCTGATGTCCGCGTGCAGGACATCAGCGAGCGCATAACAGTCTGTGTGAGGTGAGATGAAGGATCCAGACCTCACTTCGCACTATGGTGAATTCCCCCCTAAGTGTGCAACCATAGCTTTACTATTACATAAGACCAGACCCCCAACTGCAAGGCCAATATAGCATCAAAAGGTAAGAACCAGGAACTAATTTTTGTTTCCAAAACGGAAGAGACAAGAAAATACTTTACTGTAGAAAGAGATGAAATAATATACAAAATACACTGTGCCCTACTCAAATTTGATAGGTATGTTAAGAAGGGTATTATCTCCTTTCCTTTTGTATACTATTCCCAAAAAATTATTTTCAGTGACTTTTTTTAATGTATGCTTTTTGGTTCAGTCTGGGCACTTTTATCGTCCAAATTATTAATATTCTGCTGTATCCTTCTCCTTGGCAAACTGTCACCCAGAAAATTAAGTTTAAAGGTTGCACATGTTGCACTTTGGCTTCCAAGAACATGCTGTGTGCTTGCAACCTGGTTAAAAGGTACAATAATAAAATTTGCCCCTTAAAATAAGTGCTCATTGTAACAGCTACAGCAGGGACTACAGGGGTTAGACAAAACAACTGAAACACCTGGTTTTAGACCACAAAAATTTATTAGTATGGTGTAAGGCCTTCTTTTGCAGCCAATACAGCATCAATTCATCTTGGGAATGACTTATACAAGTCCTGCACAGTGGTCAGAGAGATTTTAAGCCATTCTTCTTGCAGGATAATGGCCAGGTCACTACGTGATGTTGGTGGAGGAAAACGTTTCCTGACTCGCTCCTCCAAAACACCCCAAAGTGGCTCAATAATATTTAGATCTGGTGACTGTGCAGGCCATGGGAGATATTCAACTTCACTTTCATGTTCATAAAACAAATCTTTCACCGGTCTTGCTGTGTGTATTGGTGCATTGTCATCCTGATACATGTCACCGCCTTCAGGATACAATGTTTGAATCATTGGATGCACATGGTCCTCCAGAATGGTTTGGTAGTTCTTGGCAGTGACGTGCCCATCTAGCACAAGTATTGGGCCAAGGGAATGCCATGATATGGCAGCCTAAACCATCACTGATCCACCCCCATGCTTCACTCTGGTCATGCAACAGTCTGTGTGGTACGCTTCTTTGGGGCTTCTCCACACCTTAACTCTCCCAGATGTGGGGAAAACAGAAAAGGTGGCCTCATCAAAGAACAATACATGTTTCACATTGTCCACAGCCCAAGATTTGCGCTCTTTGCATCACTGAAACCGACGTTTGGCATTGGCATGAGTGACCATAGGTTTGGCTATAGCAGCCCGGCCAAGTATATTGACTCTGAGGAGCTCCTGACAGACAGTTCTGGTGGAAACAGGAGAGTTGAGGTGCACATTTAATTCTGCCATGATTTGGACAGCCGTGCATTTATGTTTTTTGGATCCAATCCGGGTTAGCACCTGAACATCCCCTTCAGACGACTTCCTTTTGCATCCACAGTTATTCCTGTTGGATGTGTTTTGTCCTTCTTGTTGGTATGCTGACATTACTCTGGATATCGTGACTCTTGATACATCACAAAGACTTGCTGTCTTGGTCCCAGATGTGCCAGCAAGAGGTGCACCAATAATTTGTCTTCTTTTGAACTCTGGTATGCCACCCATAATGTTGTGTGTATTGCAATATTTTGAGCAAAACTGTGCTCTTATCCTGCTAATTGAACCATCACACTCTGCTCTTACTGTTGCAATGTGCAATTAATGAAGATTGGCCACCGGGCTGGTCCAATTTAGCCAAGAAACCTCCCACACTAAAATGACAGGTGTTTCAGTTTTTTTGTCTATAGAAACAGCATGGAAATTCAAAAAGTAATAGCAGAAAAGCAATCAAACATAATATCATAGAATATTAATAATATCAGAGAAAAATGTGTTTTTGAATAAACATTTGATTAAAAAGAAAAAAGCTTATAGGTTAAAGAACAGAAATAAGCACGAAGATTATGATAGATCAGCTCATTTAACATTCATTATGCTTGATGCATTGTATTAAGTGAATGCAAATAGACTGCAGTTATACTATAAATCAGTGGGGCCCTACCAATGCAATTTTCAGATGATTTAGTTACCGTATAGTTATTAAAACTTAAAATTAGAGGGAAAAAAATCTGCAGCAGAAAATTAACAAATATCATTTTATTCCTGTAGTTGAAATGATTATGTGGAAATCAGACAACCTGAGGCAGTTTCTGAGAGACTTCTAATGGAATGGCCTCCAGACAAAGCCTATGACAAAAGTGGTGTTCAGGAAAATACTGGAAACTAAATGCTCTCAGAATTTGTGTTTAGACTATATATTATGCTTATGTGTCTTAACTCTCTCCATTCCTTAATCCTGACAAGACTGTCTCAAAGATAATTCTAGGAGATTTATAAGGGGGTTATTCATTAAAGGAACAGTTTAGGCACCAACAGTCATTTGCTGTCTGTTTGGCACTGCTAAATAAAAGTTAAATAAATGTTTTCTGTCGTATAAATTATTTATTTATTTCTACCCTTTACAATTT
>WMED01009170.1:0-16470 GCA_019650415.1 Pipa parva | reverse complement strand
CCGCGTATTTCCCCACAAAGGTGCTAATTTCCCCAGCAGATGCAAATCATCCAGCAGAGCAGCATATTGCCCCACAAAGCAGTTGATTGGGGCCATGCATTATTTCTAATCTTTTGTTTTCTTGTGGAAAACCTGATGTGGCCCAGCCTCACCCAGACTCTACCTCCAGCGGCCCCCCGGGTAAATTGAGTTTGAGACCCCTGCAGTAGATTGTTCAAAAAGACTACAATTCCAATAATGCCATGTCACCTACAAGAGGGTAAAGTTACAGAAAAAACAGTTGGGTGATCATTTGTTCTTTTGTTTCACTTAAATGTACATACTGCAGTAATAACAAATCCTTTGATCTCCTTTCAAGTGTTTACTCCCTGGAAGGTACAGCAGTGGTTTGAGGGATGCAGAAGCATTTGAGTGAAGTGGCACAGAGAAAATATAGAATCAACATATTCTTATGATATTTGTAAGCAGAAAAGGGGAGTGATGGTTGCTTTGTTATAATTGACTAGTTCTGATGTCAGAGCTTTGTATCATATTAATATAATTTGAATAGGACCTGACCTCTTAAAATGTAATCATAGCTGATAATCAGCCCTCAACAGAAGAAGCTATACAGAGCAATGACTGCATAATTATGACATGGGATAAAGAGTCCAAAAAAAGTAAGCAAAAGTGCGTGTATTTATTTGTAATTCTTTTTATTAGTAATTGTGCAATAACATTAGATCATACCACATATGTCTATTTTTTACCTGTGTAGAGTCCAATGCAAAGCAACATTGCAAACAGTGTATGTGGTAAAGGCACAAAGGCTCAATTTGGATTATAGCACTGTACATTACATATAATGAAATGTTCGTTTTACAGTCCAAGGCTGAAATGCATTATAACTCATATAACAGTCTAGGATAATATGCTGAGGGATGTGGCAAATTAAATTTAATCAAAATATTATGCTCTGTAGAAGTGATGCAGACTTTTAAATGTTCACAGGGATGGTTTTCACACAAATTGGTACCCTGCACAGAAATCAAGGTTTACAGTAAATAACCCCCAGAATTCTATGTTGGTGCAGAAACTTTCTTTCTTCTAGACATAGAGGTTGCTTCCTTCTTATACTTACAGTCCTTGGTATAAACAGATTATGGGAGAGATCTCTGTACTGAACCCTGATATATTTATACATGGTTATTAGGAATTAGGGTTTTCCTTTTCCTTTTATTACCTTAGTAACCCACCTTTGAACCCTGTCAAGCTCAGCTACATCTTTCTTGTGCATTGGTGCCCAAAACTAAATTTTTTTTCATCTGCAGTCTGAGTGATTTTTAAAGCAGTATAATTATTTTCTTGTCATGCGCATCTATGCCTCTTTTAATGCACCCCATGATCCTATTTGCTTTGGCAGCTGCTGCTTTGACACTGGCTGCTACAGTTGAGTTTATTGTCAACTAAAATTTCTAAATCCTTTTCCATGTCTGTTTTACCCAGTGTTTTCCAATATAGTAAATAATCTTGATATGTATTTTACCTTTTCATATCCATAGTCTTAGATTTAACAGTGTTAGTAGTTAAATGCTGAATAAATAAGGATACCATGTTCCTTGTGGATGTGTAATCGTTTTATCCATTACTTTCAATTTGTTTAGCAAGCTTAAACCTTTAAGTGATCATGTGATGTAATGTATCACTACAAAGCAGAGAATTCCTGATTTAACAGCAATCATTCTTGATTACACCATAATAAAGTGCTATAAATGGTGGTGATACAGGCAGCTATTTCAAGTGTCACCCTGTGAGCCAATTTGCTTCAAAACCGCTATTAATCTCTGCCAGTGCTAAAGAGTTTTATGCTGTTTATGCTTATATTAGTTAGGAAAATAATGAGGAAGCATTCATTTTGTGAATGTTATGTTTGTGGTTGTAATTTCCAGCCTGTGTTCCAAAGCTGTGTTTATTTTGGCCCATTGTAGTGTCCAGACTAGATAAAATCTTCATATCTTTTTTTGCAGTCTAGCAAGGAATCTTAACAAAAACAGTATAGCCATTAAGCAGCAAATCCTACAAGGGGCACATGGGATCTGTTTGGACCATCACATGACAATGTCATAAGGAACAGTTTAGTCAGTCTGAGTCACTTTACAGTTC
Organism: Pipa parva; assembly: GCA_019650415.1. NCBI lineage: Eukaryota > Metazoa > Chordata > Amphibia > Anura > Pipidae > Pipa > Pipa parva. The sequence continues at coordinate 14,328 of WMED01009170.1, read as the reverse complement.
TTCCCTGCTAACAGTAAAGCACGATTCCAAGGGATAGAATTTATGGTATTGAGATTTCAAAGTTACTTCAGGCTCAACTGTCCTTCCAGCTTGTAATGTAGTTGCAGCCAAAGAGGTATCTTCAAAATAGTAGGGATAATTTATTCATTAGCATGCATTTATACATTTTTTTTTGTGTCTGTTATTGTATATCACTGTAAATACCAAAAAAAACAAAACAAAAAACAGGCTGCTCAGTTATAGTAAAAACCCATTTATTGCAGAGTGTCAAATACACAATGTTTTGGGTATATAACCATCCTACCTCAGATGTATAAAGTGAGTAAATAAAATATATACCTGTATTAGTGTTAAACCCTCACTCATAGAGGTGTGTTTAATTCATTGGTTGTACATCATTGTGTAAATAGTGAATGCATTATAATGATATATATTTTAAAACCAAAATTGTCCATCCAACCATCATGTACGCAATGTATAAAAGTCTCTTGTGTACATGGCTTGATATAAACTATTACCATACAAATATCCCAGATTAAAACAATTTTATGCACCTATTGGCTATATATCAATATTTATACATCAGGAAACTGCCACTGCATTTGCTCTTATTTGGCAAAACTGATGGGAAGAGGAAGGGAAGATCTCAAGGCCTGTCAAGACAATAAGACAAATTACAGAGAGTGGGTACAGTGCCGGAATATAAAACACCAGTTAGTATCTCCTCCCTGCCCCTTGAGAATCACCCCTTGACTTGACAAGAATTTAGTTCTCCTTTAAGAAAATAGGATAGACAGCTTCTCAGATGTTTACAACTTCTGCATTTTATGGGGGTAATTCAGGATAGTGTGAAGTGAGGTGCGGAGTCCTCGCCTCACTTTGCACTGACTGATATGCGCTCGCTGATGTCCTGCACATGGACATCAGCGAGTGCTTTAAAGCATTTCCAGTCTGGAAAACTTCATTATTTCCTTATAAAGACTTGTTGTGAGTATTGTGGCATAAACTCCTTTCCTTAGTCTTGAAATGTCAGTGTTGGTGAGGTAGGTAGGACCAAGGGGGTTATTGACTAAAGTGAGAATCTGACTGTTGTATTCTCAAACAGCAGATTCCCATTGCAAATCCGCAACAGCAACAATTGTCCCATTGTAAAGTCGCAACTGCGGCAATTTTAAAATTGTGACTGTGACTTTATTTTCATAGTAAAGTTGTGACCGCAACAATATTCTCATTATAAAAATGCGTCTGCAACAGGAGCAGTCTATTGCGAATGTCTTTAGCTGGTGATTTCACACCTATACCGTATTTTCCGGACTATAAGGCATACTTAAAATGCTGAGATTTTCTGAGCAATACTAAGTGCGCCTTATAGCCTGGTGCGCCTAATGTGTGGACTGACCTCAGGGCATGGCAGGCATCAGGCAGGCATCGGCAGACTTCGGGCAGGTAATTAAGTGCAGTGAATATTCATGAACCGGATATTGCCATGCGCTGCGCCTTATAACCCGGTGCGCCTTGTGTGTGGACGAAGTCCTGATGGAAGCTCCCTGAAGGTAAGTGCGGCTTATATTCTGGTGCGCCTTATAGCCCAGAAAATACGGTACGTAACAATTCAGACTTTAGCCAATAACTCCCTAAATGTGAATTTGCTCATGATTGCTTACACCCTATAGAATATGTCTCTATTCCCGATCATTCTCATCACCCATCTTTCCAATTTCTTAACTTTTTGCTTCCATCCTTCCTGCCTCTACATATTTTCTGCCACTTCTCAATGGTTTTATTGGTTTTATAATGTTTGGCTATTAAATGTACACCCACTCTGTCTACACACAAGACTGTCAATGCCTATTTGTTAGAAAAATGGCACATTATATATAATTATACTATATTTCTAAAGTTTACAATGTGCCAACATATTGCACAGTGCTGTACATACAGTATATATAGGTAAGGGGGACTTTTTAAAGCTCCCTATAACTGCACATAATCTGCAGTATCTGTTTGTGAATTAAACACTTGTCAAATCAAATAAAAACACAGGAAGTGTGCCTCATGACTGCAGGGCATTCATTTATAGAAATCAAGGGATGGATCTCAGTTATAACCTTTATTAATCCACATGGAAGTTGAGCCTTTGACAATATGATTCATGATTAGCTGTTCCCTCTATCCAGTAACAGATGTAAACAGAAGTAAAGCCACTGGGCTTTCGGAAGTGATGAGCATTAGGGCTGTAAGCATCTGAATTTGTGCTTTTCATTTCTCCCTGTTACAGCACTTCCTTTTCAATTGCAGCTTGCAGGAAGTTGCTTTTTGAGGTCTAAATTGTATATGAAAAGATTTCTTTTACTTTTTGTCTAGCAGTAAACACTATGCTTTGTTTCAATTGTCTGCTCATTGACAACTGTTCTACTGATTCAATAAATCTACCATTATTTATTTATTAGTTTTTCCTCCCACAGCATCCTGGAGCCTGTTCTGCATGCTGCATTGCTGACAGTTTTTATAAAAGTGTTTTAGTTTGATTTGCTAATTAAGATTTTAATTTTATTTTAAGAACTCTACTGTTGCTTCTAAGAGATTGTATGAGACTTGCTGCATGTTCACTGATCTTAACTAAAAGACTTATACCAGCCTTCTGTTATCTTTGAAGGAATTACAAAGTATTTCTTTATTTAAAGGTCTATATCCAACCCTATCCCGTCTTTTCAAAACTTTAATTTGAAAACCAAAAGCTAGTAGCATAGTTTTGTACTAAAATTTAGAGACTAAATAATTCATCAAAATGAAAGCCCTACTCTGGTGACAGATTCAATGCATAGTCAGTTGAAGAGTAGCAGAAGCAAAGTGAGGAAAATTTGAGAGGGAGGGAAAGTGAGAGAGAAGGAGGGAGCATCAACATTGCAGGAAAATAGGCTGAACTGGATGGACTTGTGTCTTTTTTCAGCCTTATAAACTATGTTACTATGTCAAAGTGGATACCTTGTACTGTTAGGGAACAAAGTGAAGCAGGAGCTCATAACTTCCCAATGGTGAATCAGATCTCAGTGCTTTAAGTTTATTTGTTATCTTATGTGTTAGACCTGTCAGTTTAATTAGGGATTAAGCTAAAGTGTAGTTCTTCTATAAATATGAAGGTTTAGGTTTGCTTCCTTCAGAGAGAGACATACCAAGGGCAGAGGTAAACCTGACAGTGGAAAGGAGAAATAAATGTTGGGGGATGATGGACCACTCTTGAACATTTCCTAGACAGGTTTTATGAACTGTATGTATGTAGGGAGCTAAGGATACATGTCATATCTCTGTACCATTCATATTCTGTCCTGCAGTATCCTTGATTAGTAGTGTGAAGTGCCTATGGAAAACCTGTGTTGTACTGCTTTTCCATGTTTGGTCCCCTTTCTCTGTTCATTATAGTTCTGCTGTTCAAGAACTCTAAAGTGTTACAGTTCAGCAGTGCTGCTCAGTCTGATTCCATTGGGGTGTTAACCTTGGGAGCACAACCTGGTAGTTCCCTTGCAAGTAAATACTGTACAATACTCCTTTTGTAGGGTGGGTTATTGGTGAGGACCAGTAGCTATACAAATCCATTAAGGTGAAATTTGATGCTGTTGGTGTTTATTATTATAATACACTTTCCATAAAATATAATAGTGTCCTGCAGCCAGCGCGTGTGATATTTGTCTAAAATAGGTAAACTGGGGACTACATAATGAACTGCAGCAGACAGTTATAAAATACTTGTATCTGTATAATAGAAATGTGGCTGAAGTGAAGTAGTAAACATTGACCAGAACAATGCCTAAATCCTGAACTGTAGACTCTTTGGACTCAGATGATGGGGTTCAATTCCCACAGTATTAACACAACTTAAATTGTAATCTCTGTTTGGAGTTTCATGTAACAGAAATATTCTGTTTAATTGTAGCATCGCCTACTAATTTAATAGAAACCCAAACTTATTTTAACACATCAGCTGTGTATATGGGATGGTTTATTTAGAGTTACCTGAGTAACCTCCAAAATGAATGATTTTATTTTCTGGGAATACTATGAACCTAAAACTTATGAATCAGCTGAAATAAGGAAATAGACAATTACAAGAACAGGATGCAGTGGACATCAATTTGTTAAAACAACAATGAAGATTTGGAAAACTAATGGGGAAAATGAAGGGAATTTTAATATTTTCCTACATGTGGAAACCCATGTATTTTTGTGAAACAAGCAATATGAACAATTTAAACATGTATATTAGTTTAATGGTTTGAATAAAGATTATACAAGAAACTGCACAATATTTATTGGTATCAATCTTTCCCAATATTGACACTTTTTTTTTTTATTGGTCTGTCATAAATCAGTATAATCATTAAGTTTAGCGAATAGAAAAATGTCATCAAAAATAATCAAAAAGGTTGAAATGACCTTTATAAACCTCCCATGTTTCTGCAGGTGCGTAAAGCGTTGCATTTAAAGTTAGTACTAATGATCCTTGTAGTTTCCAGTCTTCTGTTGTGGCCATGAAAAATAATGAAAGTGGCAATGGACAAATTAAAAGTATATTGTTCTTTTCATGGCAGAACAAAAATAGAAAAAGTACTCACCGCTCAAATCCCCAATTAAAGTCTCTAAAGCATGGGTGCACCGGTATCTGTAGGACGTCTTTAGGGAAGCAAATATGTAAATGTATCAATCCAGCACTCCGAAGTAAATCTAAAATTTTTTGTACTTTATTGGAACCCCATGGGTAGTAAAATCAATGTCTAAAAACAATCATAGCGGTACCTACGCGTTTATTGATTTTACTACCCATGGGGTTCCAATAAAGTAAAAAAAATGTTATATTTACTTCGGATACATTTACATATTTGCTTTTCATGGCAGAGTATTAACAAAGATGTCTGCCACATATCTTCCACATATTTCCATCTTATGGATGATGTATTTAAAATATGGCCTGAAGGAAGGAAAAATAACTTTGTCAAATTCCACAGACCTTTACATTCATCCCATCCATCCATCAAACTTCAAATTAATTACTCTTCAACATGTAGAGGAAGATGTGTTCTAAATTCCACTCCAGATATGCTAAGCAAGCCATAATGCATTGCCAAGCTAATTGTGTATAACAGTGTATTCAGACTGACCCTAGAGCATTACTTGAGTCATATTCATTACTTGAATAGTGAAAACACTCTTCCATGATATATAAAGAACTTGCATCCTGTATACAAGTGGTATTTGTGGTATGTGCTGTACAAAAATATTGTTGCCTTTAGTTTCAATGCGCGCTAAGTTAAAATGATCAACTTATAAAAACAGTTATTCAACGGTCTTCAGTAATTCAGTCAAGCACAAATTGTGGGACCAAACTAGGCCAACACAAGTTCAGAAGCAGTTTTTTTTTTTTTTTTTTTTTTTTTTTTTTTTACTAGTCAATATGCGCTAACACTGGGAGCAACTGGTGATCATAAGGTGTACTGCAGAAAAGGAGGCCATTGTCTGTGACAAAATGTGTTATTTTCCTTGATTTATTTATTTTTTTACATTTCTGTCCTTAATGTGGTTAGCTAAGTACAACGAAGTATAATACTGAAAGAATATTATTAAATAAATGTTTGAAACTGGATGATACTAACAGAGCATATCAAAAAGAGAAAACTCAATCACTATTAATAACATTTCATCTTTATTCCCATAGGAACTTTGGTGACAGTAATGTATCATTTTTTTGTGCTAATCAGGGGTGAGGAGAAAGTACATGCAAAAATTAAAGGGTAACTTTTTTCAGCCTGCAAAGGCATTAAACGGAGTTGCAAATGAGTCTTTTACTACCTGAAAACTATTAGGAATCCTAACACAGGGTCATATTAAGAGAAGGTAAAATGTCATTGCCTGATGTATTCAAACTCCCGAGGGTGAAATTTATAAAACTTGGAAAAGCCGTTTCGGCTTTTCTGAGTTTAATCGAGAGAAGGCTTTGGAGTTTCTCGCGGTAAGTATCGTGAGATTTGCCTCGATTGATACAGTCTAGCTACCTTTCCATGGATATATTCAATAAAAAAAAGTTTCTCACTGCAAGTATCGGTCGAGGCAAATCTTGGGATACCTAGAGAAACTTCAAAGCCTTCTCCCAAGTTATTAAACTCAGAAAAGCGAAAACGGCTTTTCTGAGTTAAATAAATTTTGCCCTCAAATGTCAATCAAATATCTGTGGTTAGACTTGTAAAAAGCATGACAGAAGTCAAGCGTTTGCACAGTTTGGCAGGGGCTCATCCACAGATATAAGTTAAAATTTGCTAAAGTTATCTTCCTGTCAACATTCCTATTGAGGTGCACTTGTGCATATACTGTATGTAGCTTATTTTGGTAGTCTATTTTCAGTCATAATTAATACTTACTTTATTTCAATGTTTACAAATTAAACTTTATAAAAGGATAATTAGAACAGAGAGAACTGAAGGGTGCAGCATACAGTATGGTATTTAGAGCAGATGATTAGAATGTTCAGAGCATTCTCACTTAGACACCATAATCAATGCATAACAGCAAGCGAGGTCAGACTTCCCCTTATGTACTTAGTAAGCCCAACCCTTTCCATTTACAAGTCCTTACTAATTAGATAAATGTTCTGATATTTTAACTTGGGTGTCTAGCATCTCACAGCTTTCTTGTCACTTGTTCATAAAAACATTCTATTTTATTCAAACAAAATCAAAATAATTACTATGAAGTAATATATCACAAGGCTAAGCCAAGATCTCTTTTTATTTGTACAGGTGTATTGTAACATTGCCTGTGGTGTGAACATTTTCCACTTCATTATTCCTGGCAGGCTGCCTATGCTTTTCGCTTCATTCAAATTATTTTCTTTTTTTTTTTTTCTCCTTTTTTTTGGTTTTGTGGGTTAATTTTAGGACTTGCCTAAAGCATGTAAATAAATATAGAACTAGACTCATGAACTCGTTTTCTGGTAATGTTCTATAATTTGCAGTAAATGGAGTCTTTCGGTTTGTTGCTTCCTTATTTATATGGGAAATCAACATATTTTTAATAAAACGTTCACTCCTTATTGTTAAAAAAAGCCAATATACTTTCTAACATCACCTCACTCTCTAATGTTTCATCTGGAGGAAATAGAATTAAGGGGGTTATTGACTAAAGTCCGAATTCAACTGTCGAATTCTCAAACAGCGGATTCCCATAGCAAGTCCACGACTGTGACAAATTTCCCATTGAGCGACAATTTTAAAGTTGCGAGTGCGACAATATTTCCATAGTGAAGTAACGGCTGCAATAATATTATCGTTATAAAGCCGTGACTGCAACAGTAGCAGCCTATTGCGACTGTCTTTAGCTGGCGAAGTCACACCTTTATGCAACAATTCAGGGGGTTATTCATTAAGGTGCAAATTCAACTGTTGAATTCACAAACAGCGGATTCCCATAGCAAATCTGCGACAATTTCCCCATAATAAATTTGCAACTGCGACAATATTTGCATTATAAAGACGTGACTGCGACAGTAGCAGCCTATTGTGACTGTCTTTATCTGGCGAATTCACACCTATACGCAACAATTTGGACTTTAGCGAATAAACCCCCTCTTTAGCCAATAACCACCTTAGAGTTTCACATAACACCACAACTATGGTTAAAATAAATAGTTGACATTTCAGCAATTAGTAAAACATAAAGCTTTTAAGATGGTAGTTCTATAATTGCTGAAGTAGTATTTCATTTTCATCTAGTATATAATAACTGAATAAATGAAATGTGTCAAATACAATGAAGAATCCAAAACATAGTGGCATACCTACAACAATCACAGAAATTACAATGGCAATCTTGCCCCTGCCAAAACTTCAGTCATATGTGTACCTTAGGAAAATAGGCAGTGGATTAAAGCAAGAGTAATGTTACAGAAAATCCAATTTGGACTGGTATGTCAATTATTCCTGTATCTTCAATGCTTTTTGTTTGTTTTTTCTCCATAGTGATTGCAGACATCTTTAATCTTTTGCATATCCAGGCACCTGCCCCATGCAGTTGTTTTCACTGGATGTTTCAATAATACATATTAATGAATTTCCCCCAAAAATTTATTGTATGTATTTATTATACAATATATAATATTATACAATAATGTATTTATTAAACTCTAATAAGGGTAATGTATTTACTGCTGAGGTTTGTTAGTGTTGTAATGTTTCTGTTTTATTATCATCACAGTAACTATAATGAAACTAATGTTACAAATGCACCTCTAACAAGGCAATAATAGCAGTGTGCTGCAGCAACAAGAGTATGTGTATGTCTTTATCTAAACACATTATTTTAAATGCCTCACTTTAAACCTACTAAGAAATACCAGATATTTATGAAGTATTTATAAAGCACTTTGTTATCATTATGTAATAAATTATATTTTACATTTGACAAAAGCTCATACATTAGGGGGGGTTATTCACTAAAGTCTGAATTGTTGCGTATAGGTGCGAATTCGCCAGATAAAGACAGTCGCAATAGGTTGCTACTGTCGCAGTCGCATCTTTATAATGAGAATATTGTCGCAGTCGCGACTTTATTATGGAAAAATTGTCACAATCTTAGCTTTAAAAAATTGTCGTGACTTTACAATGGGGAAATTATCGTGGATTTGCTATGGGAATCCGCTGTTTGAGAATTTGACAGTTAAATTCATACCTTAGTAAATAACCGCCATAATGAGTCCCATGAAACACCACAAGAGATGTGTTTAGACTAGAAAGAATCTCTGCTCTTTTCCCAATCCTCTGTTATGTCCTGGAGCATTGAAGGGACAGTAAAGCCTGTAAAAAAAGTGCTTTCTGTTTATTGGCCACCTAGTTTTAAGTACATTTGTTAAAACTAAAGGTTTAGGGGGTTATTCACTAGGGTGCGAATTCGACTGTTGAATTAGCAAACAGAGGATTCCCATAGTAAATCCGCTACAGTTTTCCCATTGTAAAGTCGTGAAAATTTTTTAATGTTAAGATTGCGACAATTTTCCCATAATAAAGTTGCGACTGCGACAATATTCTCATTATAAAGACGCGACTGCAGCCTATTGCGACTGTCTTTATCTGGTGAACAACCCCTTAGCCTTATCGATTTTGCATAGCAACAGAAGAAAAAAACAAGCACTTGGAGCCAAGGTAATCAGCAAATCCTAAGGGGCAAAATTGATTAAAAACGATAGCATCGATATTGCAATATCGAACGGGTTTTTACAGATATCACAATATCGATATTGGAATTTTACCAATATCGTGATATTGATACTACCGATATTGCGATATCGAATTTTGGCTGAACCATTGATTTCAATGGCAGAACGGCTGAAATTTCGATATCGCGATACTGATACCGGTAAAGTTCCGATATCGCAAGATCGATGTTACTGATATCGCAATATCAGTAATTTACCGATTTTAATACATTTTGCCCCTAGTCTCCTCCTGTTACCACCGTGCAGTCTGTTTCTTGTGTGCAGATTTTTAACTATTAAGCAACTTTTGATTCTTAAGGTATTTAAGGATGCTTTTCTCCAGTTTTTCAGTATCTTAGAGCTGCTTTGCACTAAGCTTTGTGAAGAAAATGAAAGTTAATTTTAGTTAGTTTCAGGAGAGGGGATCATGCTCAGTTAGTGAGCATAGCCCTTGACTAAGTGGAAGGGGATGAAAACCTCCTTTCGGAGTGCTTGTTTTTTCTTTGATTGCTATGATTATTATGCAAAATATGTAAGATTAATCTGTCATTTTAAAACTAATTGTTTTTAACACCAGGTTGACAATAATAAAATGGTCATTTTTTTAAGGCTTTAATGACCCTTTAAGAAAGGAATTTGTTAGTGATCTCTTTAGGTTTTGTTTGTTACTCTGTAGCTGCTACTCAAAGGGTAAAATTGCTGCAATAATTTATTATTATTATGTAAGAGCTAATGATAAGTAACAACAGTGAGTTGTACAACTCCTTAGGGCTGGTTTATACTGACAACAGTGACTACAGCAGCTGCTTTCATGCAAAGCAAACCATTATTTCAATATACTTGAACATTTTATAGAGTTACACTGAAATACAGTTACAAAAAAGTGTACACTGCCACTTTTATTCAAATAGTAGCAGTGATTTTGCTGCTTCTGAATAGCAGCTAGAGAGTTGACAGTGTGCCAAGACCTTAGTCCATTACCATTATCATGCAAGTGAGCTATAAAACTTAGAAACCCTTACTTTCATTGACACAAAGGGAAAATTAAAATTAAATCCAGTTCACTTATTGGATAAACACACTTGGTTACTTTAGGTCAGGGGTCGGCAAACCGTAGCTCTTCAGCTGCCTTGTTGTGGGTCTGAGTGCATATCCTTTCCCCCCGCCCATGACCTCCAATGCTTCTTCTGATAGGACGTTAGCAGGTCATGTGATCAGGAGTGTGCGCTCCTCCCCTTTGTGACTTTGTATAAATTTTTCCCCAGTGGAGGAGTGGGAAATGGCCAACCCCCTGCTTTAGTTTATACAAGGAGCTAGCATATGTTATGATCATTTACAACCAGAAGCTTGGAAGTCATAGTAATCTTACTCCTAGGCCTTTTTCATTATATACGTATGACAAGGTATTAAGGATAAACACAATCCAAGAGTCATCCAAACCACAATCATTTTTTAGAATTTTCATGAAATTATAAATTTGCATCCAAACAGAGTTGGAGCTCTTGATGTCATGTGACTTTTTCTGGCAAAAGTGGAATTTTTATAGATCATTTATTGATTTTACATCTGTTATGCACTAAAGGGGGAAAAAAGATTTCTATTCTCATAGCAATGAATGTGTAATTCCAGTAGGCGGCAAAAAATGTAATTCCAGTTCTGTTTATCTGATTTTCCACTAGCTTTCTAGTGATAAAAGGTGTATAGAATTAGGAGTGCGTCAGGGGAATTAGGAGTACGTTAGGAGAATTAGGAGTATGTTCATGTGGCTTGCTTCCTTAGTTTCTACTTATGGTAAACCCTTGGGCTGTCCATCAGATACTATGCAGCTGTGCTGTGGTTATACACGTTTTACATTGCCACCACATAATAAAACACATTAAGCAGACACGCTGCTTGTTACTATAACAAGAGGTATTGGATGCTATTTTTGCAAGTGTACTATTGAAAATCTACTTATTCCTGAAAATCCAAACGATCGCATGAAGGTCTGAATTCACTTTCATTGGCCATTTCTCCAGCCTCACATATTCATCAATCTATAACATGTTTTGAATTTGTGCACAATTCAGACATTTGTGTTGGTGGCAGACTTATGGAGCTCTTTGCAGTAGCAAGTAGCACATTTGGCAAGGTGCACTTTGTGAAATTTGTCTTTTTATCTTTCCCAGGTCAAAGGGATTTAGGGGCTAATGCAAGGGCTTCTGTTTGGCATAATGCAACCAAGAGAACAGGGATACTGAGACAAAGAATTGGATGTAATATGCACTTAATACAGCTAGTGGGACATTATGAGGATGATGTTGCTGCAGTTCACTGGTGAAATAGACATCACTATACATCACACCACAACTTACTAATGTCCGACTAAGTATGCCACTATGCTAGAATCCTATGCCATATGTTTCTCCAGCAAGGAAATCCGGAACTTACTGAATAAGGAGTAGCAAATTAGTGACCATCGAAGCGTAGCATACTTGATGCAAATTTGTATTTTGATGAATAAGCCTCTTCAAGCCTTTACAACTAGATATGATTTGCTTTTGGGCTTCACCTATGTTAGCACTGTGCCTTACAAGTGTGGCCTACCTCACAGTGAGAATCACTGGTCTAGCCTGACCTATAGAAATTCAAGTGTGGCAGCAGAGTGTTAATTGGTCAGGATAGTAAATTTTGTCTAATGATCACTGCATGCACATTCCTAACAGGGTCATTTACAGATCCCAGTGAATGTGGCAATCCTTCAGATGACTTATCTGCAACAATTGTCCAACACTGTATATATCCAAATGTACAGATGGTCTGGTATTTTGGCCTTTGGCTCAACTGTCTTGCTGTCAGTGTTTCATTCAGACCTAGGGTGAAGAAGAGACTGTATAAAAAATGCAGAACACCTATTCACCCTAGTATTTTGCCTTCTGTAAAAAGTGCTCATACAAAGCATTTTTTGTGTAAGAATCTAAAATGGAAATGTGACATTCAGTCATTTCATAAACCTATTTAAGTAAACTAACTTAATATAAAGAATGTATAATATATTTCATGTTGTGCACTCAGACCTTACTTATCTTAAACTCTGCCTGCCATTCATTTGTAAGAAATGTGGTGACCTGTATTTCATCAAGCAGTGGTTAAAAGCAGTATTCATAATGGAAGTCTGAACAAGATTTAAACCTTGCAGCTAAAAATCTGCAACCTTGCTTAAAGCATTGAGCACTTTTGTTATGTTTTATTTGAAAAAACACTGTGCCAGTGTTGCTAAAGAAACAGAATCAACAAATATTTGGAGCTATGTAACACCTTCCACTGAAAGGCAGTAAGAATGTTTTCCTAAGGAGGTTCCTGTCAATCAGATGGATTTCTAAAAAACAGCCTCTGCATATGCTATGCTAGCATGAGGTTTATTAACAGAAATATAGCAAAAACGATCATTTAAGTTGAACAAAACTGAGCTAATATTATTCTTCTCTAATAAACCAAGACAAAGTTATTTTTCTTACTCTGCCTGGAATGTGAGCAGTAAATATTTCAAATTGTGACTATAGAAGAAAATTCATTTGGGATGCAACGAATCCAGAATTCAACTTGAGATTTGGCTGTACCCCAGGATTTAAATTCAGCCAAATTCTAGCGTTTGATTAAAGCAAACCGAAGGATTTTGTGTTTTCACTGATATCTGAAAGCAGGACTTGTATTCACAGGAGGAGATATGTTGTTGATTACTAATAGGTTTAATTGTTACATGCTGTAATATGAATACAAAAATTAGAATTTAGCAGATATTCTGTGGAGGATTTAGCATTTGGAAAATATAAGGTTATGAATTTGGTGTAATGACATTACAAGATTATTATCTACATCGGGGTAGGCAAACTGCGGCTCTTCAGCTGCCTTGTTGTGGCTCTGAGCGCATTACCATAGCCCCACCCATGACCTCTGGTGCTTCTTCTGATAGGATGTTGACAGGTCATGTGATTGGGAGAGTGCACTACTTCTTCTTTGAGGCTCCATAAAAAAAGTTTCCCCAGTGTAGGAGGGAGTGAAATGGCTCCCTCCTGTGCAAAGTTTGCTGACCCCTGGTCTACATAATATAAAATTGTGTAAGGCATCAGTCCCAACTGTGCGTTAAACCATCTCAGGTTACATCCTGTACCATCTTAACAGTGTAAAAGAAATACATTTTAATACCAAGCATATATATCATATTGACAATAAATTTCAGGGTTTTTTCATCAGTAAATTCCTTCTTAAAAAAACTCTTTAACAAGAGAGGCATAGTTCAGAGCAGCCAGTTTTCTTTTCTGCAGATCTCTAAGGTTGAAGTGCGTCAGTTTTGAATATGTTACTTGGCTGGCTGTCAGGAGATTAGTGTGAGAGACAGAGATGTGTGGGTATACTTTTAAACTGTTTAATTTTGCCTCTATTTTGCAGTTTTAACGCTGCAAATATTAAGATAGTAAGCTCTGTGGAAACTCCATTCAATCACTGATTGGTGCTTCAACATATTACTTGTACTTGTTAATTATTTTACTTGCACTATACTGAATGTTTCTCCTACATCCCATATTATAATAGTTGTATTAAATTGTTTAACTTGGCACTTTATAAATAAAGATATATGTATACATACAATTTAAATGATGGGTAATGACAGAACAGGAGTGAACAGTTTTTAGAGAAAATTAATAAAAATAAATTCTAAAACAGGTAGTTACCACTAATTTGAAAATGCAGAAAAATGGGGAAAAACAGGCAGGCAAGGGAGTAGGAAGCATTGGCAAGTTGGTGGTTAGCAGATGAAATGGCCAAAATAGCTATTTGAATAAAAGTTACCAGATCTAAATGATTTTTCTGTTTTATATCCCAGTGCTTATTTTCAACCTCAACAAATTTTCTGGGACATTAAGAAATGGAGGAGAGGTTGGAGCACATTAATAAATAATGATGACTGATCAGGAGGGAAAATTTGGAATGTAAATGTTGGAGGTGTATAATAGGATAATGGTAATGTGAGGAAAGAGAAAGGTATAGTCCAAATTTAGGGGGGAATTCAGGAACCTCTGAAGTGAGGCGCGTAGTGTTCGCCTCACTTCGGA
>WMED01009167.1:0-16472 GCA_019650415.1 Pipa parva | reverse complement strand
ATGCGCCCTCCCTGTATGGCGTGCATGCTCTCCCTGTGAGTTATAGGAAGCACCGATGCGGGGCTTCAGTAGGAACGTGGCGAGCAAGGAATGCGCTCCTGATAGGAGGTATCTCCTGCTTAGGACACCATTGAGTCGCCGGTGCTGTTTCAGGCTGGGAAATGCAACCTGGAACTACTGTAAAGCAATTTTTTACAGGTAAGAAATTTTAACTTTTTTTTTTTTTTAAACTGACAATAAATCATATTTGCATAAATTTAATAAGCATAAATAATAAAATGATTTTTTTTATAAATGGGACTGACTGTTCCTTTAAGGAAATGGTGAATAGGATGAAATAATGCAGTTTCCATTGAACTAATCAGTTGCAGGTTAGTCTGTAGGATTTTGTGCTATAGTTAGATAATTTTTATTTCTAATCTGGTAGCTATTATTCATCTATTATAAATGTGGGTGTGCTTCATATGTTCAGCACAATATTTTCTATTACATACTACTGTATAGTGACAAAAATTCAGCGCTAATAAACATTTCAAATAAAATAGATTTTATAAGAAAATCATTGAAAATTCCAGTATTAAACACTTTAAGGGGGTTATTCACGAAGGGGCAAATTCGATTGTCGAATTCTCAAACAACGGATTCCCATAGCAAATCTGCGACTGCGACAATTTCCTCATTGTAAAGTCGCAACTGCGACAATATTCTCATTATAAAGACTCAACTGCGACAGTAGCAGCCTATTGGTGTCTTTTCACACCTATATGCAATAATTCAGACTTTAGTGAATAATCCCCTAAATGGAGTCTGTTGCATCCAAAGCATTAGTTTTTTTTTTTTTTCAATGATTTTTCAAAGCCATGAAATAAATACCAGCAGTCATCCTCAAAAGACCCCTTTAATTTTCAGTTTTCCACTGCTATTAAATAATACCCTGTAATATTCTAAGACAAGCCATCGAGCAGTTCCAGCTAACATATAACATTTGGAGAGAATGACATTCTGCGTACTGTGATATCATTTCCCCTTACAGTGCAGTGTCTGTAATAGGAAAAATGAATCATACGTTTATATTGGGTACAGGTTCCCTAAGACTTAGGAACAGTCAAACAGTTGCTTCAAAACATCTCTAAACATTCCACCTACAAAGCCAATGGCTGCCAGGGGTTGCTGGGAGATAAAGTATAGAAACAGCTGGAGGGCTGTAGTTAGACATCAACACAATGCAGTGCATTTTCAGTACCAAGAGCTCAATGCATATTGACTACTTTAGTCAGTACACATCTTTGTCTGCTGTAAAAAAATAGGTGTAATATTGTATGGAAGCTCCAGAGATTACTGTCAGTTGTGTGTGAAGTAAAAGGTGAAATGTTAGAATGTCTTATCAGAGTACAGAATTGACAATCAGGAGCTGACAAAACAGCAGTGGCCTATTATCTAATACTGACAGTAATCAATTCTCCTAGTCTCTAGAGTAGCGCATATTATGGGAACTCTGAGCTTCACCTTTGGTCTTCTGCATGATCTCTACTCACCTCTTTATCTTGTAGTTCAAATAAAATCGGAGGCTGCAGATTAGGCAGTCCTATTCAGGTAGCAGGAAGAATGACAGTGTCAACCAGCAGTGATGGAAGACGTACATCCAAATATTGATACCGTCCAGATAGGGGGGATTGTTATTTTAAGGTGAACATGAATTGTCATCTCTAGGGTTACGCAGATTTGATTTATGCAGCACTCGACAGGAAACTATTGCTAAACAATTTATTGCTGGTAGCATTGTGTTGCTAAACCGTCCGTTTTTATCCTGACGATTTTGTACCCTATAATTTATGTAATACAGAAAAAGTCTTCATTTTTATTTTAAGTTCTTGTTTAAACTGTTGCTATTATCCTACAGTGTTGGTGTAGAGAAAGGCAAAAAAACAATTATTCTTATTTTAGGGGAAATGATCATTCCTAACTCTCCAAATATGACAATCATAATAATTTCCTCCACTAATCTAGTGCCCATAACATGTAATATTCTTACATTCAATAAAGGCACCTAGGCCCCTTTTGAGCTCTTTTAGTGAATCAACTATGACAGCTTCCTCAGACAAGAGTTCCTGTTGGGTGTAGTAGCAGGTCCTTTAGTCAGTGAATGTTGGCACAAGCATCACCTGGGGAGCAGAATCCATTGAGCAATTTGCTTCTGTGTTGGTTTAGAAACCATATTTCCTCTAGACGTATAGGATGTTCCCTTGTTATACTTACAGTCCTTAGTATATAGATCACAATATCTCCATATTGATACCTTTTATACAGTTATTAGCTCACTGCTCATTCATCTTCTCTACAGAACTAAATAACACAAACTTTGATAATCATGACTACCCATGATTACCAGGCGCTGCCATGATAAATGATACCACACCCATTTTTTTACTTCAAAACTTTATTTAACCATTCTTGATTTACACATCATGTCAGTATGTCCATAATCACACACCAGTTAACGTCTTCTGATTACTTAACCATAAACTGTAATAACCAAATTGTTGTGGGTGAAAAGGCCACAGCTTACATAACAGTAACTCCGGCAAGAGAGCTTGGTACTGATTTTGGAACCCGTACCTGCCTTGATGCCGCCCTCCTGGCATCAAGCAGTACGCCCGTGTTCCACCATTACCACATGTGCGTATTACGGGACCCCATGCCCGTGAACTTTCCATATCCACATCACCATATTGCTCTCTATGCTAACCTTTCTTCCCGCCACAAGGTGGGATGCTTGACCCCTCATGCAGACTCGAGTGCTCTCGCCGGGAGGGGAATCCCTTTAATGCGCATGCTGATGTCCGTGCGCAGGACATCAGCATGCGCATAACACCATTTGCAAAGTGAGCCGAACACTTCGCGGCTCACTTCGCACTATGGTGAATGAGGGCTCAAATGTCTTAAAAATTGTTTGTATCGTTTCCAGAATTTTCATGCATTTTAATGAATCCGCTGGGCCCGTACAAATAAAGTCATCCAGATAATGCACAACTGCGTAATGCCCTGAGTCTGTCTTCACCACCCATTCCAAAAATGTGCTAAATGTCTCGAATAACGACCACGAAATTGAGCAGCCCATTGGCAGGCACCTGTCTACATAGAACCCGCCTTGAAAATAACAGCCCAACAGGTGGATACTACTTGGGTGCACCGGTAGCAATCTAAATGCTGATTCAATGTCTGTTTTTGCCATCAAGGCCCCTCTACCTGCCTTGCGCACCATTTTTAGGGCTGTGTCAAATGTAGCATACGACACTGAGCATAGCTCCTCAGATATCCCGTCGTTAACTGACAATCCTTTTGGATATGACAAGTGGTGTATAAGACGAAACTTGCCAGGCTCCTTTTTTGGGACTACACCAAGTGGGGAAATAACCAAATTGTCCCATGGGGGTACGCTAAAGGGCACATCTATTCTTCCTAATGAAACTTCCTTACTTAATTTTAGCCAAATCACTTCAGGGTGTTCAGTTGCTGATACCAAATTTTTACAATTGCCCAAAGTTACTTTAACGCAACATGGTATACAAAAACCCTCCCTAAATCCCTTCTCAATCAAACTTGCACTGGCCTTATCTGGATAAATTCTTAGCCAAGGCAGCATCCTGTCTAATCTCACTGGAGTCTTCCTCTTTTCCTTCTCCCTGTCTACCGGACACTTTTCTCCTAAAACATCTGTTGTAGGGGTGGTTGCCCCCGCAGCCACTACATTTGTGCTTAAACCTGCATGTTGCCCCCCATCTACATTGTGCTTCATTAAACGAAAAGCATAAACCTCTCCTGTTACTCGCTGGCTGGGATGGCTGTAGTGGCCCGCCAGCGCCCTCTCGAAAGGGCTGTATGTCAATATTTGGGCGCCTAACTGTACTCCCCATAATCTTGATCCATAACAATATGGTCCCACCTTAACTCAGAGTGTATTGCCTTTCTTTGCCTAAATTGCTCGTTGTATTTTAGCCACGCCACTCCCCCATAGACCCTATAAGCTTCCCATATTGAATCTAGGTAGCAAAATAGGCTAGCGACTGGGGGGTTTTTTCGCCTAAAAGACTCGCCAAAATGGAAAATGCTTGCAACCAATTACCAAACGTTCTCGGCACCCATCTCGCTCTCCACCTGTCATCGTCATTCGTCTCCCTCGGCCTCTCCCATCTGTCACCCAACGAACGCTCCACCGGGAGTAAGGAGAATATATCTATATACTCCCCATTCTGCACCTTCTGCTTTATATCATGTTTTAGGTGTGAACCAAGTGGACCCTCAAAACACACATGTGTCTGCCCCTTGGCTCCCTCCGATATCAAAGGTGGCTCGCCAACCTGAACCCTGCCTGCAGGTTGCCCCAACTGAAAATTTTCTATCAACTCCTGCATTCCCTTTAATAACTGTTGTACTGGTGCATTTTACACTGCTGCAACCCTGTTTTGTGTGTTGTCCCCCAATGGTATAACATTGCCTTGCGTTAACATCTCACCTTGCCCAGCTGGAGTCGCCGGCCGCTCCACCTCTGCTTCCTGTTTCCTCGAAAATGATGGCCCTTCAGCCGACCGTGGGCTCCTCGGCTCGATGCCTGTGATGGGAGTACCAAAATGATCACTTACACCACTATTTGATGAAACTTGACATAATAGGGAATCCCTCAGGCTATCCATTAAGTTCTGACCCGAAGCACCACTGGCTGCCACCCTCGCCCAGCATGCTGCTAACTCCCCTAGTGACAGGTCCCCTCCTGCCCTGGAGTGATCTTCCCTGTACACTGCATCTTGAGCTGATCGCCCCCAGTGACCACTTGTGCTGGATGGAGATGCCCTCCCACGTGCCCAGGAACCCATGGGGCTGGTCCTACGGGTATTCCTGCTACTACGGCTGCCGCACCTCTCCTCCCTCACCTCCCTCTCTGGTCTGGGGCTTGATGCATAAATCACCTCACCACCCTGGCCCCCGGTGCCTAGCAACCCCCCAGAGCTGTCTGCTGTATGTCCCCTTAATGTACCTTCCACTTGCCGCTCCAAAGCCTCTCCCAGCTTGCCTGTCTCCAGAGTTATCAGACCTCCTCTGCCTTGCCAGAGCCTGCTTCTTCCGTGCAGACAGTGGGGAAGCGCTTCTCCTCCTTCTCCCTGAGTTACGTGGTCTGTCAGAGCTCAGGCGCGCCGGTGGCCTAGTTTGCCTGCCGCGAATTGTGCGCTGCTCCCTGCTGGCTGCTGCATCTGCCTCAGTGCCACACTGTGCCGCCTGTTCCATGATCTCCTGAACCCAGGTTTGTCCTCTTCTCTTTGCCTCTGCCCTCAATCGGTCCAGAAGAGCCTCCATGATCGTGGTACCGGGTGGAGGGGGGGTGCAGTGACGTCACAGGGGGGGTCGTGGTCTCATCAAGGTTGAGAACCACTGGTTTATATGAAGATACTCCAGTATAGCATCTCCTAGAAATCCTTCAAACACGTCTATAGTTTATAGCAGGGGTCTCAATCTCAACTCAGCATGTGGGCCGCAGAGCAAGATCACAGCCAGTCGGCGGGCCACGCTAGGTCTACAAAAGATGTCATTCTGTCCCTGTCATTCTGTCCCTGTAAGTGTAACGAATGCCTCGCTGTGCATGATGGGAATATACAGCCACAGATGTTACAGTGACTATAAAACCTCGCTGTGAATGCCAGGTACTGTGTCACTCACCCCCCAGCCTGGGTTTCCGGTTTGCCACTGTGTCTGCCAGTGCCAGGGCTCAGTTGAGTTTCAGTACAGGCTTCCCATTCCGGTGACTCAACAGCTGCAGCGAGATGCCTATACAACCTTATGGCGGCTGGTGATGACGTCTCATTGTCACATGCTGAGCAAACTGGGAGCTGTAGTCTTCCAGCCGCATGACGTGAATTTACAACGCAGCTTAAGATGGCGCTACAGGGTCACATGCTACAATATTGGCCAATGAAAGACAAGCTGGAGGTAAGGAACACGAGCTATTTAAACTTGTATTCCACACATTATTTTTTTGCTCTGTAAACTCTGCGGGCCGCACAAAATAGTTCGGCGGGCTGCGTGTTTGAGACCCCTGGTTTATAGGCTCAATTTTTGATTCCTCAAATATTGCCACCAAATCTGCTATTCACAATAAACCATATCCTGAGATGGAAAATAAGGCTGTACACAACTTGTCCATTTCAAATTTAAAATGTGCACTTTAAATTTGAGCTAAATCAAAACCTTACAATAAAGCCTAGAATTTGACATGATCCCAAATGAAATCATGAATTTTTTGAATCATCTGGAAAAATTATGATTTAATAAAATGCCACACGTTTAGCACTATTAGCTCCACCAGATTTTTTTCTGCCTGAAATGTCTGAAAATATTCACAATTGCAGTTTATGTCTGTAAAAAAAAGATTCACAACAAACCATCACAAATATTTATTGGCCACCTAGTTTTAAGTACAAGTGTTAAAAAAAGACAGGTTGAAGCTTAACAATTTTGCAGAATAATCATAGCAAAAGAAGAAAAAGCAAGCAGCTCATCTTAGCCCCTTCTCCTGTTTCCTCTGTGCAGTCTGTCACTTATATGCAGCATTTAGATTACTAAGCAGCTTTTGTCTCTGAACTCTTTTAGTTTTTTTCTCCAGTTTTTCAGTCTGTCTGCGCTGCCTTGCACTAAGTTTCCTGAAGAAAGTGAAAGTGCATTTTACTTTGTTTTCATAAGGCAGTGCATGCTCAGTTAGTGAGCATAGCCCTTGACTAAATGGGAGGGATTAGGATTATCTGAAACCTCTGCTCCAACTACTTGGTTTTTCTTCCATTGCTGTGACTATTCTGTAAAATCAGCAAGCCTAAACCTGTCATTTTAACACTTGCTGAACCTATTAATAGGTGGCCAATAAATAGAAAGCACTTCATTTACAGGCTTAAGTGTCCAATCTCACCTTCAGCAATGTTTTCCCCTTGTGGAACCATGCCAGTGTTGCCATCTGTCCTGACCAAGAACATGAGTACGCTGAAGAGGTCAGCGGCATTTCAGTTACAGCAGCGATTTTCAACCTGTGGGTTGCAACCCCTTTGGGGGTCGAATGACGCTCTCACAGGGGTCACGAACACGCTGTGAGGCCAGAAGAGACCACAGGTCCCTTTATATAAGGGTTCCTGCATGGTGACATCGGGCCCAAATGTCATCACGTGACACGCGTACGTGATGACATTTTGCCTGAATGTCATCACGTGACACGCGACGCGATGATGTCGGGCCCAGACATCATTGCGTGACATCAATAGCTGGGGGTCGTGGTCTCAACAAGGTTGAGAACCGCTGAGTTACAGGGATCTTTACTGAGAAGGATCATAAAGCCAGAATGGTTTGTTCCTATGTGGAACGCAAACGCAGATTAGAGAGAGCACAACAGGAAAACATTAAATATCTTGCAAACTATAACAAAGAAATATGACTTATTTGGAATAATCATGTGATTTTATATTTCCCACTGTGCCAAGACTATTTAATATGAAATGTTCTGCAGAAATCCATAGGCAAATCCATGTTTGAAATAAAGGGTGTAAGATGGTTAACCTAAACTAGTGTCTAATGAGTTAATCACATCCACCTATGAGTGATTTGAACATGTGCTTTAATGGAAGGTATAAGACTCAAGGAAATCTGACCTTTTTGTACAAAAATATTAGCATAGTCATTGTCCCAAGTGTACTTAAACAATAATTAAAGGCCACGCCCAAACATCTCAGCTCTTATGGCATTTTCACTTAGAAATGCTACATTTAAAGGTCCAAATGTTCTGTTATGATTTTGATGGAGGACCATTTCCATTCACATTCTGACCCCCACATTTCATCCAGTGCTGGCTGCAGGAAAAGAGAGGAGAATGTAACTTATGGCATATTGTCATTGGTGTATTACCTTTTCAGTGCCTATAAATACCCATAGCGATACTATAAAATATCTGAAAAGTTTTCAGATCTTCTGCATAGTAAAATAGCTGAGAATGCTGCATTAATCAAAAGATTGTCCCATTGAATCGGAATAATAAACTAGAATTCCTGCAAAATCTTGAATATTGATTCTTTGTGTTACATTAATTTACTTTTACTTTTTTCTAATTCTTGGTTATCAATGTTGTAGCAGGCTAACAGTGTGTTTATACTGTATACAGACCACAGGTCCACATTATAGGTCACTTTTCCAACCAGTTCTAGCTCCCCTGTTTAAACAAGACCCAGAGAAAAGAATGTTTAATTGAGCCTGTCAGTATCTAATATCAGTGTAATACCACTAACCATTGGGCATCCTATGACAAGCTCCTGGTAGAATTATAATGCGCTGGCCAACCTATCCCACTAATGCTGAACTAAAACTCTGTACCTCTGTCTGAAAATGCAGGATATAACTTTTAGCTTCAGGTTGGCCAGTTTCCCAGACACCATAACCACACACATAATATCAACCTCCATCTTCCATCGCTTGAGCAGACTATATAGGGGCATATTTACTAAAACCAATACGACCGTATCGATTGATTTCACCGCATTTCACTGTCAGATTTTGTTTCCCTGATTTATAAAGGATGGATTAAAATGTTTCCCCATCAAATGAAATTGTTATCAGTCAATATCAGTTGGTTGATGGGAACAGTATCTGCAATGCTTTCCTATGAAGGTTCCTTCCATTGCAGATCAATATTGATATCACATTTCGATGGGGAAATATTTTGGACTTGGGCTAAATGACAGAACAGTTCCATATGGAATACTGGGTTTACACCAGCCTGAGGGTGGAGAATTCATCTGGGGGATAAAATGGTTGTGAACAGTTTAGTAAATAGGAGAAAATAGCGATATCATTAAATGTAGGCTGTTTCTCCTCCATTTACTAGTCGAAAAACTTTTCAACTTTAGTAAATGTGCCCCGTTCTCATTTATTTTATTATTTTGTTATTTTATTTATATGCTTTGTATTTTTTCCACATTTCAGTTATTCATGGTTTTTGTATTATTTTGTATCCTTGTATCTATTTCTTTTGTTCCTGTATTTTCCCACCTTTATTCCGTGCCTCGTATGCTTGCGGAATGCATATGTTGGCTTTACCTGCTTTACTGCTTGCCATAGATTCCAGTCTCCCAGCCCTCTGATATGGATGATATAGAAGAGTGGCTCAGTAAAGACGTGGTGAGATGCTTTTATATTCATTTTCATTTTGCTGTGATTTTTCATACTATAGCAAATTGCATCTGGTAAGTTGCATGTATGTTCTTGCTTGGGGAGGGAAGAGGGATCCTGCAAGTTGCAAGGCAGAATGTGCTGCTGCTGTTAATTCCTTTCTAATCTTTCAACTAAATGAATAGATGCTAAGCAACACTATACTATTTCTGGGTGCATATTATATGGTAGAGATAAAGTTGCTAAAATATGTGAGTCTGTCATGTTCAAAACCATCTTCATTTCATGATCCAAGAAAGGCCTTTTTTTAAAAAGAGAGACACGGAGTGTGATTTCAACCCAAACACCGTGTCTATAGGAATTTCCCATTCCCCTGCCCTTACAGTAACGAAACCCTTTTTACACTGGGGTGGAATGTGAAACTTCCTGAACCATGAAATCAGTTTGTATAGGTCTAAAAAGAGCTTTCACTCATTGACCTTCATGTATATAACTGAATTATTTTTAGTTTATTTTTTTTGGTAAGGGGAAGTACCACATATTTTTGTAGAGCTGTTTTTACAAGGTTGTTTGCCATTGCTGGGAAATGCTCTATATATCTATTAGTGTTAAAGGATGGTATTGCACCCCCAAATCGTCCCTTTCTAAATATTTATTTTATTTTTAGATTTCTTGGTTTATTATGGCTGCTCCTAATGTCACTGTCGTTCCTTTTCATTTATTATTAAGGGATGGTATACACTGGCAACGACAACAGTTTCTGGGAATGAAGGAAGATTTAAGTATTGTAGATTACTCAGCATGATGATAGGTGCTGCAACTGTCCTGCAACCACATATAGCAACTATATAAGTAGCCAGTGTGATTCAGCCCTTATAAACTTCTTCTTCACTGTACTGATTGACTATTGCAATGTATTTTGGTTCACAAAGAACAATTTTTATAAAATTTCATGTTTACTGGTATTCTGGTTTTACTTTACCTTCTATTCTTAGTTCAATCCTTGCGATAAATAGTCATAGTTAGACTCAAGGCTCCCCATAAATAACTGGTTTCACAGGAAGGTTTGGGGGCCTAAGCCAAGGGCCGCGCTAGCGTTTCTGATGAGGTAAAAGCTCAGTGATCCATTCTTTTATCCAGCCCCATTACTTTTAAGACGAAATTTAATAAACTCGAAAACCCGATTTCGTCTTTTCGAGTTTGTTCCAGCGAGATCTCAGCTGTTTCTTGCAGTAAATATCGTTCGATTCCTTTTTGATCAATGTTTACCAATAGAAACTTTTCGAATGGATTTTTCGATGGAAAAATGTGCTGCATTTGCAAACTAACAGTTAATTTTGTAATAGAAAAAAAGGCAGGGAAAAAACGCTTATGAAAATTCATTAATATAGAAAATCCTCTTCAAATCATAGGAAATGATTCATCTGAAACCAAGTGAAAGTAGGATGCATTAGAGGACAGTTTGCTGTATTGTCGATATTCAATTAGCAGCTACTGAAAGGACAATACAGAATTATAAATGAATACACTCGCATGGTAAAACTAATTGTTTTAGTGGGTAATGCCCACAACACACCCAATATCCCACCCAGAAATGGCTTTTAAATCCTATTCTCCCTGAGGAAGTCTCAAAGGAGGGATGAAACGCGTAGGAGTTTACGATTTTTCACCACTTTTGTGAATATTCAAAGCGATCTTGCTGCTTTTACCATGTGAGTAAATCGATTTATAATGAATTTGTTCATTTTTTTTTAACCGGCTCTACTATTGCAGTTTCCTCTCTGATGCAGATATTGAATTTAGAGGGATCCTTGTGAATCACACTGCTTGATTATCTTAAGGCTATATTGACAAGAGTCAACATTGTGAGTAAAATTTGTATTTTTGCTCTCGTGATTTAAAGACATATTAATCCATATTAGATTTTCCTTTTTAAGGGGCAGCGCATATCCTACTTTCAGTTGAATCCATTCCTATGATTTGAAGAGGATTTTCTTTATCAGCGTTTTTTCCCTGCCTTTTTTGCTATTACAAAATGAGCTGTCAGTGTGAAAACGCAGCGCATTTTTATGCTGTGTGATCGCAACTGTTAAATTCCTACTTCAATTAATCTAGTCTCATAAAATACTCCGCGTTCCATACACTCGAAGAAATGCTGTAGGTAGCGTTCTAACGTAATACGCTCTCAATGGAACGCTAATGTAAATGCTTTTCTTCCATTAACAACATTATCTACGGAAATTCTCTGGCATCTATTCTGAGCGTATTTTCGCCATAGCATTTTTTAGAAAGTACGCTGCGTATAATACGCTAGTGTGAACCCAGCCTTAGTGTATAAAAATAAAAGAATATTCTACTGTAACTGCTGGATTTGAGCTACTGCAGTGTAGTTACTTATACCATACTGCTGCACATTTACTGCCTCCTGATTGGCTAATCAGTTGTTTGTTCAAAGCGGTTGCCTATCACACCTATCACACCACAGTGGTCAACCAGTTAAGTGAAAGGCAACAAATTTGGGAACCAGTGTAGCCACTTTGTGTGTGGCCAGTTTGTATGAAGCCATCTTTAATGATTTCATTGTCATAATTTTATACTGCCTGAATTCATTCTCTGTTATTTTAACAGAAGGGGGATGATCTGGAAGAAGGAGTAACTAGTGAAGGTAAGTTTGTGTGGTCTTTAGTCTATTAACATCTTGGCACATTAAAGCCAATAACTTTGCATGCATGGCTACAGTTTCAGGAGTACAAACAAAATGTCCAGCACATCCAGGTTAGATAAAAAGGCTTTATTGTTGTGTAGCCAACAGGAGCAAAAAGGTGTTATTAAACAAGTAACAAGGTATTAAACAAGTTTCACACTTGCTATTAGCGCTTAATCATAGACTGTTTGGTGTAGCGTGGGGTTCACTTTCTCCTGGCATCCAGCTTTTTATTAGACTGATCCTGCAGTGTCGGAACTGTTTTCACCTGTGCTGGACCTGGAGCCACATACGGAGTGAAGCTGCTTCTGTGTGTTTTCTGTACAGTTTCAGGAGTGCATCAGCTCATGTTATGGTGGGTTATTAATGAGTTTCTGACACAAAAAAAGGAGAATTTGGGACTTGTGCACAAATGGCTACTAGAGCAGTAGGGATTAATGAAAAATTACAGTTTACCCCCAAAAAATGAGAGAGAGAAAATTTGGCAGCATTTTTAGATTCTGATGTTCTGCCAGTGTTTATGTATACAGTCATTTTACTTAGCATGCTTTCTTAATGAACCTAGGTGCGATGACTAAGAGGAGTGACTTTGTTTAGGACGTTGCTCCTTGAGCTAGTGTAAAGGATTTGATGAGGTTATAGAGCAGTAGTTAAAATTCATCTGACCTGATGTAGAAAAAAAGTAGTTTTATAATTACAAAATGCCACCAACTCTTATGATGGGTTGAGTCCCATAGATGGACTGTAGAGTCATATTCTGAATGAGTAATAGCGTAAACTCTCACTTGTATCTATTGCTTCTTAATAGTTGTTAGGCTGATGAGTTGATGATGCCTTATTATATTTTAAGACCTGTACAGTATTTCAGATGTTTAATGCACATTGTGGAGCTATTGGCATGTTTCTTTTCTATTTTACTTTACATGGCATTTGGACAATGTAACATCGCTAGAAGAAGGTGAGACAGTACATAATTGGGATTGGGCACCCTTTCCATTTTTGCAGTTGTTTCTGCTCAGTAGGGGGGACCTTTCAAGTCCCCGGGCCCTGATGTGACTGTTACAGTTGCATCCCCTGTCGTTAGCTTCTGTCACATAATAGAAAGTTAATTGTTCTCTGTTTAAAATTGCTTGGAATTAAAAATCAGTTTTACTAGAAAATAATCCTCTGATTATATAATCCTCTATTTGCAGCCGACTATACCACACATATAGGAATATCGGTCTTGTCATAATTTTCCTTTACTTTTAAAAGAAAATGTGAAATGATATTTACAGCCTTTAAGCAGCTAGCAGATAGAAGATAGAGCGGTCTTTGGATTTATTTCTGTGTAAGTAGCTAAGCATCCAAATCTGAATGACAGAGAAAACTATTCCAATCATAACTGGATCATTTTGTATTTCTCCATTAATAAACCTGATAACAGGAGAACAAAATACTTTGCTGTGGTCCCTTTGTATTTCATTGTTAGTTGAGTGAGACCAGATGTGACCAGATTTTATGGATTTGCTTTCTTTTCATATTCTCACTTTTGCAGAATTTGACAAGTTCTTAGAAGAGAGAGCAAAAGCTGCTGAGAGGGTCCCAGACCTGCCATCCCCCCCTGTCGGGGAACCTGCTCCGCCCACCAATCCCGCAGGAAGGAAGAAGCAAGAACGCTCTGAGGATACACTTTTTGCTTTGTAAATAGCTTTCACTTCTCTGTACAGCACCTCTCACTTTCCCCCTAACCACCATGCAATGAAGCAACTGGTCCCTGGCCCCTAATTGTCTCATCCCTCTCTAATCACCCCCACACTTCCCATAAATCTTCTGAAAATCTAGAATTGGCATTGAATGGGTCCTTGGCTTCAAGCACTACTAGATTTGAGATGGTTAAACAGTGTTTGTACCAGTTAGACCTGGGATATCCAGGAAGTTATGTGTGCTTCTTGACACTAGACACTTCATTCCATCTTCGTGTTAGTAAGGTGGAGCCAGGCAATAGCTGCTTATTTAACTACAGGTAGGAACACTGTACCCGGTAACTCAACATCAATGGTCACTTGAGAGTTTTGAGAATTACAGTCATGTATTTATTGTGTCACAGAGGTTCATTTGCAACTTAAACATTTTGTTTATTCTTAAACAGGCTGCCTTGTGCATTAGCCACTTGGGACAATAAATACATTGCTCTCTAGCCTGTGAAAACCACTTGGTTCTAGTCAAGAAAAGAAAATCATTATTTGCTCATGCTGTAATGTAAGCCTCTGGATAAGGGATAGCCAAAAAAACATGGCTTTTGAGATTGATTAGATATTGCAGCATAGCTATAAGAATCAGAAATCCACTTGGCTTTCTTGTTCAGTTGCTCGAAAAGTGAATTGGTCAACAAGGACCGTTGTATACAGAGGTCTACCATAGCAACCAATCAGCAGTCTGCATACACTGGCACAGGGGAGCTACAATAATGAAAAGCAACTTCTGACTGATTTCATTGGTTGCTGGGGGTTACTAGACCTCAGTAAATATAATCTCTGTTGATAAAGTCCACTCACTGTGCTCAATTTTCTTTTCAAGCAATTCTGTGCACCTGAAGCAGCCATCACAATACAAAACACCCATGTGCACATTAACCTATGATAACTGTACCCAACTGAGATCAAGTAGGGCCCTAGGAAGTTTAGCCATTTGGTGGTTCACCTATTGTATGCCTAAACACACTTAAATGGGGAACACCCCCTGGCATACATAAAATGAAGTTGTTGTTTTTTGTTAAAGTAATCGGTTTTTGCAAATGACTGTTTTTTTTTTTTCCTTACAGTTTTTAGTTATACTTAATGTTTTCTTCAACCTACCATTTTGTTCCCTCATGGAACCAATCGTGCTGTCATTGTGAAAGATAGTATTCAGTGACTGAGTAAAAGCTCAGCTAAAGTTTCCCTCAACGACTTTGCCCACCTTCAGGTAAACCTATACCCATGTAGATAATCTGGAAAAATAGCTGGATTGTGCTCTGAAAGTTGTGGCAGTCTTTATCAAGTGCAGACTGCATCTGTCTCCATGACTGTCTAGACAGAACCCTGAGAAATAATACAGTCTAGTACAGTTTGTATTCCCTTTAGGCTACCCTGACTACAATTTCCAACTTGCATACTGTATTCTGCATTATTTTCTCACTACAGATACTACTGAACTCCCCTTCTGTACAAACTAGCATGCAGAAAAAAAACAGTGCTCCATACAGATGACCTTCTTAACGGGGAATTTCATACATTATCCATGTCAACCACTGTCTATATAACACTATGAATGCATGCCACATATTTCAGTAGAATAATAAGCTTTCTTTACATATATATAAATATATATAGATATACAGTATATATAGTAGTACACACCTGAAATGCAGCATTTGCACAGTTTCCTTACCTCTAAGCTATTTAAGTTTTAACAGAGGAAATAAACTCATCTCTACCGTAATACAGTTAGCGATTTCATGTAATATCAACCCTGTCACAGCACTGCTGAGAAAAATAGAGACTAACCTATTGTCTGCCAGCAGAGGGGTCTGTATTCTCTTAAAGGGGAACTATAGGCAAAAATATATATATTTTTTTTCATTTTCAAGGCAACAGACATTTTTGTATTCTTTATTAAGTGTTACTGCTATTGCCTTCTTATTAAGAGTTACTAAGGTTTTGCTATTACCTGTGTCTTGGCAATCCTTGACCAAGAAGATACATTTTTAAGTAAGATAAAGTGGAATAAAAGCAAGGTTTTTGTTTAAGTATATTGTCTCCTTGCTGCCTGTTAAAAGATACAGGGGTTATTTATTAAAGGGTGGACAGTCACATAAAGGCCGAAATTTGTGTCCTTTCATGACTTCTCCAACTTCTCTTATTTAACACATTCGGCAATGTGATGAATTCACTCCCAATTAGGATGCGTTCGATGGTCATGGACTTATGGAGGAGCTCTTCACATCACTTTGCGTAATTCGGCTATTCAGCAAGCAACTGAGTTTATCGAAGGAGCGAATTCCACAAGCCGTACTGTTCGAAATTCACCTGTTTGACTTTTCCAGATCAGAGTAGCAAATTGGAAGGTTGGTAGCAGGGTTCTAGTGTTTCATAAGGCAACTGTTCATTCAAAAGTGACAATGGCGACTGCGACTGACAACATGACATATAGATAGATGTATTATTCACTTGTATACAGTTAACAGGACATTGTAAGGATTAAGTCACTGCCCTTCACTGGGGGAAATTTGCCTCACTTCAGATGACTCTGCATCCCACTATGACTCTGCATCCGACTGACTATCCACTGCTTCATGAATAAGGAGAAGCGAATTTGAATCTTCCTAATTGTAGTGATGCAAACAAACGCAAAGTCACTACACTAAGCAAATTTACCCTTTAATAAATAACCCCCACAATTTTCTCTTATTTTGAGTAGCTTTTAACAGTCTACATCAGGGGTCTCAAACTCAATTTACCCGGGGCCGCTGGAGGTAGAGTCTGGGTGAGGCTTGGCGGCATCAGATTTTCCACAAGAAAACAACAGATTAAAAACAATACATGGCCTTGCGGGGCAA
>WMED01009165.1:0-16473 GCA_019650415.1 Pipa parva | reverse complement strand
TTTAAGGCAGGGCTGCAATGAAGTTGAAATGTGTTTTGGGTGATGAAGTTCATTTTCTAGACAAATATTGACTTTTCAGTTAATTGCTGTTAAGCTGATCACTCTTTATAACATTCTGGAGTATATGCAAATTGCCATTATAACAACTGAAGCAGTAGACTTTGTAAAAATTAACATTTGTGTCATTCTCAAAACATTTGGCCATGACTGTAGTACCCATTTTATGAATTAGTCCCTACCCACCTGGGTACTGTTCAATTTTGAGCATGCTAAACCAAACCTACCCGTTCCAATGAAGCAATAATTAAACAAATTGCTATGTACCGCAACATCCTAGGTTGGATCCAACTACTTGAAAGATGGAATTAGTGAAAAGGGCAGTTTAAGAATAATAATGTTGCCTGGATTTTTTGTATTGCTTGCGATTTCCAAAGTTTCCTTGAAGCTGGTTTCTAAAAGGTAAGCATTCAGTAGAAAACAGATTATAGCAGTGCTTTAGCTGCTTTTTAAGCAAGAGATGAACAGTCAGTTCTTGTGTATGTATGATGTCTACGTGGATAGTTAATATAATGAATATATTATAAAGGATAATTATTTTAAAATGAAAGTTGGAAGACATGTAAATTGCCCTTGATATTACAATTTCTCAATCCAGACTTCCTTATTCCCTGAGCTATCCATGAAAGGGTTGAATAGCAGCAGTAGGTCTATTCCAGATATGAGAATTCCTCCTGCAAATGATGACTACTACTACTACCTCCATTAAAGAAGAAACCTGTATTTGTGTGGTTAAAATACATTTGTCATTTTTTGCCCTTGATTTTTGGCCTTTTTTAATTGACAAAATGACTTCCAAAAGTAGGAATTTATGATTTCTGTGTAGGAAGATAACTGCACTCCAGGTTTTATTGCCAGTTGTCTTTGTGTAATTGTGTGAGTTTCATCCAGCACTTGATCTAGTTTTAGAAGATTGCTTATAGGAATGCTTTTTGTGCCCATTGTTTGTTGACATAGATTAAGAATTATAATGCTTACAATTTCCAGCACATTATTGTACCTCATTGTTCTAAATGACATGAATGCTGATGTAAAGAGAGTAAAACCTGAGGGTACTGTCCTCATATTGTGGGATGATACAGGAGCGGGGACCTCTGACTTGGTCATGGTTTATGTTTGCTTACATTGTTTGTGTTTCTCCAGAGTGATAGAATTATTTGTTTCCAGTATTTTATCACAAGGGGCATATTTACTAAGGGAACTTTTTTTAATGAATATCTTCTAAATTTTTTCCCCCTGAACATTTACATAAAATTTCAATAGGAAAAAGTAAATAGGCAAAAAAACGACTGAATAAATACATTTCGCAGCACAGAAATTCAAAACTGTCAATAAAACTTTGTGGTATGATAATGATTCTGTCAAACAACAAAATCACCTTTCCTGGGTGAAAATCAGTTACACTAAATACCTGTAATGAAGTTAAAGAATATCAGGGCAGGATTGGAGGATTTGTAAATAACCTGTAAGTCTAATGGTAAAATGCATTAAAATAGTTTTCTAGCTTTGACAGTTACATTAGGTTGTATATTAGTGCTTGTTGATGCTCCTTGAACGCAAGACAGACTTATCAACGTCATATTTATCAATCAGGGAAATTGGCAAAGACAATTTTGGATAAAAAATAACCGAAACAAAGACAGTATTTTGTTTTGCTGCTTTCCCAGCTTGATACCTGTAAAACGTAGTGAGAATTGGATTTAACTGACATTCCTGTTAATATCACTGGCACTTTATAAAAATACTTCAAAATACTGTAATATCTTTAATAAGAATGATATTTTATTTTCAAAGCACGTTTACATTGAAAACGCACTCACTGGTTCCTGCGGCACTGAAAATGGATCCTCTTACCACAGTAGGGTTGGTACCGGAAAATCTCAGCGAGTGAAGTCTAAGGAGCTCTTGGTCTCAGGTTTTGTACAGGTTAAAATGCAACCAAACACAGTTGCAGTGGTTTGTATAAAAAGACAAAATCTATAGTCATGTAGATCTATAGAGATGAGTGTGTGTAAAATTCTATCTGTTTTGGTAAATGTATTTGAAATACTGGCAATTAGAATAATTTACTGCACAAAACACATTGTTCATCTTTTCTTGAGGTAGCTGGCTACATGAAATGTACACTGTGTAGAGAACACATTAACAAATGTAGATAAGTGGGCTTACTAATCAAGAAGATAAATCACTGGAACAAGGAAAAGAAAGTGTGTGGAGAGGAGCAGAGGAACAACCTTCAGTCCCCTGGCAACCTTGTATAACAAATTACTATTCAGTAAGTATCTAGATAATGACAATATTCCTTCCTTAAAGTCATTTGTTAATAACTGGAAAATGAAAAGATGGATTTAACAGCGCTCAAAAATTTGGGGCTTGACAGAGTTAAAAAATGTTGGTGCGGATTAAAGCATAGTAGACTATAATAACCCCTTATATAGCACCACCAAGTCAACAATATGAGGAAATTGCATTGGATACAATAGCATTGGATAGCCGGGGCATATGAAGGCATATTTATGCTGGAGTCCATATTAACACAACAAAATTAAAAGCTTTATATCCAAAAGAAATTCTACTCCAAGCAGAAAAAAACATAAGTGTCCCTCAATCAGAAGCCAGAAGTGTGAGCAACAGTTTCCACTCCAGCTGAATTAGTAATATTTAGTATATTATATGCATTAGTGATATTTTTTATCCGTGGTTGTCTATTGAGGCTTCAGTTGAGGTGTTTCTTCTCATGGCATCTTAATCTGTGGAAATCTGATTCTGAATAAATAGGCATCAGCATGCTGCATCCAGTCCTGTCTCAACACAAATAGACAATATAGTAAACTACATAAATTAATAAACATATATACTGTATATCAGTCATGAATCTGTAACAACAGGAATATATATCTTGCACTATAAAATATGTACAGTATCTTGTACTCCTTCCTTCCTTTAATTCTCAGTCAATGAAGCATCCACTTGTGTAAAAAGCTATCCCTATTCTAATCATAGGTGTGCAAAAGTATTCAAAGTAATCAAAGTATTCAGGAACATCTCTGTCTTGGCATGCTTGACCTGAACCTGATTGTTGGTGCTTTAAGGTGCTGCTGAAACCCCCCCCCCACACACACACTTACACACACACACACACACACACACACACACCAGCAAGGGTATTTAGTCATCTAAGTCTGATTTCCTTAAAAAAATATCCATCAGATGGATATAGTGTAGAACCACTGGTGATTCAGCATTAAATAAAACAACAATCAAACAACAGGACAAAAATGGTGTTATGTGACCAGAGTTATGTCCTGTAATCCCTCCTTGCTATCTAAGCTAATTTTATCAATTGTTACATAAGCTCTCACTGGCACAGAATGCCCGCTTTATGCAGATCAGACTTTTTGGTCCTCATCAGTAGAGGGCAAGTTATGCCACAGAAATACTTTACTTTTAGTAATAGTCTCAGCCTGGAGTCATGGAAACTTACTTTGTTGAAACTTAAGGGGGGAATTCACCATTCAGCGAAGTGAGCTCCGAAGCCTTAGGCTCACTTCGCAAATGGTGTTATGCGTTCGCTGATGTCCTGCGCACGGACATCAGCATGCACATAATACCATTTGCAAAGTGAGCCGAATGCTTCAGAGCTCACTTCGCTGAATGGTGAATTCACCCCTTAAAGTTTAAAGTATTCCCAGGGAAATATGTATAAATGAGCCTCTACAGAAGGAAAGAGAATAAACCAGTAACATGTGACACTGTGTGTGTTTAAGATTGCTAAACTGATTTGCAAACTTGGTCCTGAAAATCTGTAAGAAACAGATTATACAGCGGCCTCCAATTATTATGCTAACAGTCTGGTTGCAATGTCAAGTGACCGCAATGTAACTAACTACAACTGAACTGAATCATTTCTCCCATCTCTAGTTTTTTTACAAGGCACAATAGCATAATAGTTAGAAATGTGTGCAGACCCCCATGTTTAGATTCTGATTCCACTGTTGTGAAAATGTTCTTGTTTAGGTTCTGGACTGAAATTTGGTTTTGGGTTCTGATTATTTTTAAAAGAAAAACAAAAAAATAAAGAAAAAAAAAGAATTAATTTGGTTGTTTTAAAGGCCTGTATGATTAAAATGTGAAAAAATATTTCACTCTGCTTTCCAGAACTCACTGACTTTGCACATGTGCAAAGTTTGAAGATAGGAAACCCACATCTACAGGAATAATTTCCCTTTTTAACAAATGGTTTCAAAAAGTCACACCCTCCCTCCACAGAAGAAAAAAAAACCCTCAGCCCTACTACAACACAAACCTGCCCTTCCTATCCCTTATCTATAGCCGCAAAGGGTAGATTTTTGACTCCTGTTGGGAAGTGGGATCACCACATTTGCCCACCTGGCTGCCACATATTTTCACTTCGTTACATACAAAGCTTTAATGGTGCCACATATTGACCTGCAATGTTTGATTTATTCAGATAAATTCAAACCATGCAACTCTAATAATATTTGTCTTTTTATTTTCCAGATGAAACTTTTTTTGTTTATTATTATTTTTAAAGCGGTTAATAGGCTTTTTTTTTTTTTTTTTATAAACAAGCACTTTTTTTTTAAACTGAAGACAATAAAAAAAAACATAATTCAATATTTATTTAAAACATTAACAGGATTATAAGAGATTCCCTTAAATAAACCACTATCAAATAATGCTTACTCACATTCTGATAATAGCTTTCGTGTTGTCCCTGTACAAACAGCTGTTGAAAGAGAAAGCTTTAAGTGAACCAGTTATCATGTGAAGAAGTTGATCCAGTAACAAGTTATTTGCAGGACGCAGAGGTCACATATTAATACTTAGCTGGAACACCATGGTGGATTTCTCAAGTAATGTATAATAATTTTATTGCCCTGAAGTATGCATTACTTACAAAGGAATATATTTCAAAGATCAGCTCAAGTGCTTTGTGGAGATTTTAGTAAGTATCTGTACAAAATCTGTCATTGGTTTTCTAAGTATCTGGAAGGCCGCAATAAAAGCAATATGCGTTCTTTTATTCTCTCAGTAAAAGCAAACTAATTCCTATTGAGAGGAAATCTGATTTAAATCATCAGCTGCTTATAAACAGGTATTTATTGTTCGCCGAAGAACTGGCAAATGCATTTGAAGTCATATCAGTTTAATGCATTAGCAGTCATGGACGTGCATTACAGTTTATATCGAGAACAAAGTAAATAAAGATACAGGGCAAAGGAAGAAACCCTATACCATATAAAGTTCTCAAGTATACATGTTGCACAGCTGTTTGTACAGACAGAACCAATTGGCTGTCTTAAAGTGGCACTACATCTACTATGCAGACTAAGCAGATAGAACTCAGCTAACCAGTGCCCACACTCAGGGAGATCTCGTAAAATATGGCGATAAAAAATATTTGTGTCATTTCTTACATTGTAAGAAAATATTGGGCAGCATACAAATGCATAAGCCTAAAATGCAGCATAGTTGAATACATTGCACAAAGCTTACCAAACAGCTGAGTGTGGAAAATGTTAAAGCAGACATCACGTTCTGCTCTACTTATATGTTCTTAGCATAATACATTGTTTACTTAGAATAAGCTTCACAGAGTGATACCTTACTAGAGAAAATACAAGTCCAAGCTTCTGGGGCATTAATATAACATTTGTGAATGTCCCTGAGAAATGAAATTCAGTTCCCAGAAGGTTTCAGTTGTGAAGAGCACAAATTCTCACATTTCGCATCACTTTGTGTGTGCATGTGTCAATGTGATGAATTCAGCAATGCATACTTCTCCATATGTGCCAATTTGACTTTTACTGAACAAAGTGCCAAAGTTGGGGCTTCAGTTTGGGGGTAATTTAGTAGGGGGACTATAGTGGTGACCAAAATGTGACAATGTCCTTTCTAATAATCAATCTGCTTTTAGTGAATAAGCGTAGCAATTTAAAGGGATGTGAATTCACTATGGCTGGAGAATTCACACTTTCATAAATATGCCATTTTGAGAGATTATGAGGAGAGAAACACAACTGCATTCTAAGCAAACTTAGACAAACGTGTTTACACACTACAATATGGAAATTTACTATAAGTAGTGATTTAAAATGAACTTGTATTGTGCACATATATTTTTATAAATTACTAGCAATACCAGGAGAAGAAAATCTTGATATTAGCAGTTATCCTTATAATTAATAATTTTTTTTTTTATTGCTTTGTGAAAGTATATAAATCCCCTAGAAAATGACAGAAGCGAGTGGAGGTTTCTTTAATAGATAAAAGATGGCTGCAGCCAGGAAGAAGAAAAAGAAACTCAAAGAGATACAAATCAGGAATTCAACATCAAAGATGCACAATAGGTATAATAACCATGAAAATCCCAAAAGATTTTTTTTTTTATCTTACTGCTGTTACCGGTCCTTTAAATAGGAAAGAGTTTGAAAATAAAAACTGGCAAGGACAGCAACACTTTTATCCTCTTTCTTATCAAATAATAACTGTAATGTACTGTTACTGCACCTTTTACTACAGTACATTACTGTAGCACACATACAGGTATATTTTAAAACAAATAGCTATTGGCTATGGGGAACTTCTACTGCTGCATTAATACATTTCTTTATGAATTCAACTTCCCCAGAAGGCATCAAAGCTAGACAATAATGCTATGTAAATGTATGCAAACAATGGCACCCATCATTGCTTCTTTTCTAGGCATTAAGCTTGGGCAAAAGTTATTAAAATCAAAAAAACTAATCTCAGCTTTTCGAGTATATCCCGCGAGATCTTGAGTTGATCCCACGAGATTATCACTCGAGTTTTTCAATAGGATTTTTTAATGGAAAGGTAGCCATACTACTAATGTAAAGTATGGCTACCTTTCCACCAAAAAACTCAATCAAAAAGCTCAAAAGATAATCTTGCAGGATCAGCTCAAGATCTTGCGGGATATACTCGAAAAGCTGAGCTTAGTCTTATTGATTTTAATAACTTTTGCCCCCATGGGTCTTTCTAAGTTTACTGAGAGAAACCTCGCAATGCTCTCAAGGTTTTCTTTTGAGATTTCGAGATCAAGATTTCCTATCCTGATTTTTCTAAATTTTTGATGCCATGCAGCATGCTACTAATGTAAAGAATGGCTACCTATCCATAAAAAAAGAAAAAAATTGAAAAATCGAGATTGAAAAACTTGATCTTGATCTCGAAAAATCTCATGAGCACAATAAGAGATTTCTCTCAGTAAACTCTCGAAGCAGTCTTTCCGAGTTTAATAACTTTTGCCCTAATTAGATTGTTGTTAAAACACCCCATGCGCCATTGCCCTTAGATTCCAAGATGTGGTGACTATTATAGTTTCATTAATCAATATTGGTATGTTAAAGGAACAGTCTAGCCTGATTAATAAAAAGTAATGTGTGTTGTAAATGCATAATACATTTTTTTTCTAATATACTTAGTCAGTGTTTTATGTGAGGAAAGGTATTAATTATTCCATCTGTGTAGCAGTACACAGCTCCTTATGTGTTTACTTCCTGGTTGGATTCTTGTGTCACTGACACAACGGCGTCTCAGGAAGGTCAAAATTCCAATGGGCAGTTACAATACTTACAGCTAATGGTGTATACTGTCAGTAGCAAGCTCTGATATTGAGCATGAGAGAGAAACCAAATCCATATAAAAAGAAAGTCAATGTTTCAGCCCTTTCTTTAACAATTGCTTTTGCTGGGTTAACTGGGTTTTATTTGGGGGTAGAGAGCAGTGCTGGAATTTTTTTAAGAAAATCAGCACTTGCTTAAAGGGTTTTTTGCTAGTTGCTTGAGGAGAACTTACTGGGTGCTATACATTTCCTAGTTACGATCTGTGAAAAGGTTTACAATCTTTTTGTATGATGTATATTTTTATTTATAAAGTACCATGAGGTTATGCAGTGGTCTACAATCTAACAATACAGTTATAATACAGACAAGGGAAGTTCATAACTAAGAACAAGTGAAGTAAATTACTAGTATATAATCAAGAATATACATCACTCTAAGTGCCAGGCCATTGAAACAAGAGGATGGAGGTTCCTGCCCCATAGAGCTTACAATCTAAATAATGATAAATGATGATTATAATGATAAATTACAATTCATATGAATTATAAACTGTACTGAACCAGCTCATATATACTTGCAAAATTATCATTTGACATACAGTATTAGAATTCCTTACTGGATAAGTATAAGTAAAGCTAGTGGATGACAAGATGGCTGTCTCCAATAAAATTTCATATGAAGGTCTTATCTCTCTGAAGGAACATTTTTAAGATAAGATTTTTAGTATATACTAAATCATAGGCTAAAATAAACAGTCGAGTCTCCAACTGGAATTTGCTGTGTAATTGTCACTGTTAAATCAATTTTTTTTTAAACTTATTTGCAGTGGTTTTTAAATTATAGCCAATGTTTCCCAGAAACCTTTCTTTCCTACTTCTTCTTCAGGTGATCAGTCTGGAATCTCATGTCACTGACTTCTTTCCAAGGCTTAAGAATTGTAAAAATGAAAAAAAAAAAGGTTTGAGGTTACATACCTGCAGCATTCTGATTGGTTATTCAGAATTCCTGACTTAAGATTTCAAGTTGAACAACTAATAATGAAACTGGGTGACAGAGAGAAGAAAATGTAGTAAAAGTATTGAACATAATAAATAATTTATAATGAGAACACATTAATCTAGCAGTGACATATGGACAGGTAAGTTACTGTTGTCGCCTTAACTGTCCATTTAAGCAAATCTTCCATAACTGCTAAAGGTTCTAAAGTCTCATTGCCTTTTGTAAACTAGCAGATCAAGATCATAGTGCAGAGAAGCAGATCATCTGTTAGACAACTCCCTTTACTTGCTTCTGAAGCAGTTCTAAGGACTCTCTTTCATATCTAAAATTGATGGTTTGTATAAAAAATGTAGCCATACTTTTAATGATGAATAAATATCGATCAGTTTTGCACCGCATATGCCTTTAGGAGATGACTTATTCACTAGAATGACGTAGCAGGTGTTTCTTTCTGTAGAAAATTAGGAGTTTGCTATAAAATGATGTAGCAGGGGGTCTGCAGTGTAACTTTAGAACCACATTACCAAAAATGCTACAGTTTCTGCTCACTGCGAAGAATTTAGATGTGTTAGGCAATCACTGTAATAGTTTTAGCACTAAACACTATATTAAACTGTCTGAAGATATAAACAGTCGGGGCATTGTGGTCTGACACAGTGCATATTATGAACAATATAGAAAAATGCAATTTTCCTTTATATAGTTTTAACTGTAAACCTTTGCCTTTTAAGGCTGAAATAGAAAACTATGTATGTCTATCCCTGTGTGGACTAATATGCATTCCATTGAATGACTATTTGTTATTGTGTGAACATACTTTTTAAGAACCCTGGCACACACCTGCCAACTCTTATCAGTTTAGGCGTAGATATAATTTCATCATATTCACTGCAGGATGCAGTGTTATATTTCATTAATATGTTAAAAGCCTCTGAGCAGTGGTTTTTAGGTTTTGGATATTAGCTTGGATGTCGTACTCTTGTCCACAGTCCAACTTTCTCATTTTTACACCAATGTGTCATGTTCTCAAATTTCCCATTGCGGTACAAAAGAATAACTATGCAGAATATGAAACGTTTTCTCTGTGACACCTTTCATTGGAACATTGTGAAAAATGTTTAGTTTACTGTTGTTTGTATGCCAAATCATTTAATTACAACAATTCAAAGGGAAAAATGGATTAAAATAGTAGGTTGCCCTGACATCTAATCATAAAACAGTCAACATGCTTGTCCGTGAGCCATGATGGCTGAAAATAATTTTGTCTTCTTTTTCCTGTAGTTTGGCATTCAAGTGAGAAAACCGTGTAGCAGGACAATTGTTTCGAGAAGAGGTGCAGAGTTTTATGGTGATGTATACATAAACAGGAAATAAAGTTAGTGGTGAGAGCCTATAATCCAGGGAATTTGAAGAGTAACAAATGCGCATTTCAGAACCATTTCTTTTGCCAACTACTTTCCAAAGTCCACAGAGAAGAGCCAAAACTGCTGAGCTGGTGCTGACAGTTTCCTTTGACATCTCGGTAATAGAACGCTCAAGAGCATGTCATCAAATAGAGTCAAAATAAACTAGAGCAATTGGCTTCTCAAGGACATTTTGACATGATAGTTTAGCAATACAAAATAAAAAAAGGCACTATTGCAACGTAGGATAGCAACATAGCAGTTT
Organism: Pipa parva; assembly: GCA_019650415.1. Taxonomy (NCBI): domain Eukaryota; kingdom Metazoa; phylum Chordata; class Amphibia; order Anura; family Pipidae; genus Pipa; species Pipa parva. Next base: position 6,136 of record WMED01009165.1, on the reverse strand, counting down.
TAGATGAGGAAAGACACGTGTCCATAAACTTTTTGGGCAAAAACAAACAGATTTGAATCCACCACCAATTTGTGTCATTTCCTTCCCAACTTTAGATGATGATCATAGTAGTTACTGGATGAACTCTCTACCATATATACAGTAAAACTAATGCCTTCATATTTGTCTTTCAACCAAATATACATCAAAACCTTTCTTTAAACAATCAAACCTCTTTAGGGAGATTATTTTACATTTTATACTGTCGTCACTAAAATAAATCCACAGCTGTAGATGTAGGTGACGGATTCCCTTAGCGAAGAAGCAGTTTCTTGCGTAGTGCAATATTGTCAGTCAAACAGTAGTCGGACGCGTAGTAATTCCACCAGTGAAGTGCAGTAGCGTAATCCTCACAATGTCTCTCTAACTATATTAAGTGAATAACACATCCCTTTCTAAGTCTCCCTGTCCCTAGTTCATGTTGTCACTTGGCCACAGTCTTTATTGCTTGTTTTGAAAGAACAGTAGTGTTATGCCACATTGGGGCCCAACCCCCTCCTAACAGTTCCTGATTATACAGGTTGTGTAGATTGAAGCATTGGTTTACATTATAAGTTTATCTGTGACATTCATTTTGCTCCAGCTATTGGTGCTCTAGATCCCCTTGTATGCCTCTCTTGTGTGTATTTGACTCCCCTGATGATACAATAAGTCCTCCCCTTATTAACTCTTACCCTTACTTACCCTCTATGCTCAGTCAGGACTCCTACAGGATGCTGCCCCTGTGTATCTCTATGGAAATGGATGCTGGGAGTGTGCACACATTGCTTCTGCAGATACTCCCCTGCTCTTCCTAGTGTAAAGCTTGCTAGCTGCAATTGTTTTATCTGCAAACATTATTTATCAATGAGTACTAATGATCTGAGCTTTTTTACTGGCTGAAATGCTCACATGCTACAACTATATTATACAGTGATGGTGAACCTATGGCATACATGTCAGAGAGGGCACGCAGAGCCCTCTATGAGGGCATGTGTGCCATCACCATTGCTGCATCCAGTGCAGGCCACAGATTCATGGCCTACACTGAAGGAGCGCTCGCTTGCTGGGGAGCGCTCCTTCCCCGATGCAGGCACAATGACATCACTCATCAGTGCCGACACTTTGGGCCGCTGGTGAGTGATGTCACCTTTTTGGCACTCACTGCCAAAAAGGTTTGTCATCACTGCTATAGGATGCGTTGCCAGGTGAATAAAATCTAAAGCCTACTTACTTAGTGATCTACAATCATGAGTTAGGAGCTCCAGATAGTGATCAAAGTGAACATGTGTAGTCCTGTATGTCTTTCTAAAGGCTTACTAACACACTCCTATCTGCATCATAAAGTATAAGACAATCCTGAGGTTATACATTGCTGTAAAGTGGAAGGATTTTAGCCTTCTGGGCCTCTGCCATGGTGGTGGAAGGACCCATTGGCATCATGTATGTTAGTCATACATAGACACCTTCACATTTATTTACAAGGTTAAAATTAAGTCAGGATTAGCTGCATGTCTGGTATTACTGCACTCTACCCAGGGTTGTAGTCTGACCAGGTTTTTGAGTGTTCTGGCTCTGCTGTATATGCAGTAGGGATTAAAGCTGGTAGGGTGGCGTAGCAGAGTAAATTTATTTGCATGGATGATGGATTGGCCTGGAAAGCTCCCAGTCCCCCAGATAAGTTGAAAGCCTTGCTAAGACATCCATGCAGCAAACTTTCATGGTTTTAAACTATTGAGATTGTCATGTGTGGATAAATATTTACAATCTTTGTACTTTCAGCAGTATAATGAAGTTCCTATAATGAACCCCTGATACCCTAGATATTTCTATGAACTATAAGTCCACCATATATTTGTTCACCAGTATGTGCAATATATACTGCTCCAAATGTAAGTGAGTGGTGTCAGCACCTTGAGTTTTGGACTTAATAGGATTAGAGCATGCATATTACTAATAGCATTATAAATGTGAAAAATGGGTTATACAGGAGGGACTGGGGAGGATTCTGGGTGTAAGAGGAAGGGATTACTTTTACAGTTCATTTCAGTCAGTATAGAGAGCTAAGCACAGGTTGCAAGCAGGAAGCCATTAATATTACTGCATAGTGGATATTTTAGTAGTAATATACAGTAGTGAGTACCATGCAAGTATTTCATTAAAAAACAACTTTAATTTTTTTGTTTTGTGTACTTTAAAGCAAAGAATCAGTATTTTTCTGTCTGTTGTGCCTATTTTTTAGCTTTCAGATAATGGTCAGAGGAAAATAATTATGGTTTTTGCAAACATCATGAGTAAAGGTTAGTCATTTGGATCCAAATAAGTAATTATAATCCCATACTACCAATTAAGGGTAGGTTTAAATAGAGTTGGATTAAGACTTTGCATATATGATTTGATAAAAAAACAAACACAAACTATATCACATATTTCACAATAGGGCTCCTCCCATACATCTGGCACCATTTTAGCTTTTCATATCTCAGGGTAAAGATGTGGGGTGTGTTTATGGGCAAAATTGCACCAGTGGAAATAGTTGCAGAACTTCCTGTTCATATGCACGGTGAGCTCTGCAAGGCTGAAATCATTTTTCAATTTTCAACTATTTCCATTTTTTTAATGTAAAAACTCTGTTAAAATGTAATATTTTTTAGAGAGGTATTGAAGCCTAGCAAACTCCCTGCACATATGCACAGCAACTAAGTTCTGAAAGGTTGAAGCCATTTGTCAATTTTCTGGTCATAAAGTATAATTGTTCACATGGGAAGAACACTTGTTCCAAATCCCTAGGGCTATTTATGGGCAGTTCTAGATAGGAATGACAACAAAATCATGCTATATACAAAGATTAGGTTCACAGCTGCATGCAAGTGGTTACATTTCAAGCAATGTGAAAAGTAATAAACCAATCAATCATTATCAAACTCTAACTTTGGCATGACAGAGCCAGGGTGCACAACTAGTTACAAACATCATTTGAATCACATCTTGGTAATATGACATTAAATACAGCAACTCAATCAAGAAAGAAGATGGAGGATTGAGAATTCAGCAGATATCACGGATCCATCCGTCCACGTCTTCATTGGTTAGAAGAGAAGACGACAGAAAAGGAGAGAGTAACTTTATTGCTAGTCCTTTATAACTTCCATATGAATTCAGATACTGTGCATTCTACATATACTAGCAAAAACATGTTTAAAAAAATAAGGTCCCATATTTAAAACAAAAACCTTATCCCTAGTTCATACTTTATTCATACACATTTTGAGTGAAGAATTTGGACTCTCCTTTATATACAGACTCCGTTGCATCTTTGTGAATTTGATCTGGAGCAGCCACTGGAGGTACTTTGTTTGTATTGCATCTGATTATGGAAATTGTAGTCTTTTTTTTTTTTTTTTTAAACAAGCTAGGGTTTAATACTACGATTTAATACGTTTTTCTATGGCCCTAAGAACTCAGTGACTTTTTATAACCTTATAAATTACAAAAAGGGCTAAATGACTCTCTGTATAGTCATATATAATCCCCTAAAGCAGCCTACAAGTGCTTTAGAAAACATTCATAAGTGTAAGAGTAAAGGGGATACTTTGTTTCTTTGTGGAGCTAGCGATGGTGTGTAAAATCTAAAACCACACGCAAGATTTTGTTTGCTAATTTTATGAGGTCAGTTGACTTAGTAAAGAAGGTTAAGAACTTCCATTCCTGATGGCAAGGCTAAAAATGAATATACAAATGTATGCAAATGGGATAATGGCCTTTTTAGAAATATCGTCTTCTAAAAGTTGCAGCTGGGAGAAGTTACTTAGCAGAGGCTGGTAAATCTTGGAGAAATAAATTTCATTTCTCTGTAAACTCTGTTTGTACATGTCCTATACTCTGTTTAGGATCTATAAACGATTATTACTTTCCCTTCCTTCTGCAAATAACATTAGTGGGTTTGTCTCTTGCATCCTGCTTTTACCTAAGGGTATTTATTTAGGATTTACGACTGTTGCTCTTTTGTTAATTACCTTTTCATTAAAATTATATTAATTTCTGTTTCTGAACATACCAGCTGACCTATGGCTGCATCAAGACTAAATATAATGGAGAAGCATATTAATTATTTTGTTTTCTTATAACATTAAAGAACTCAAACAAGACTGAACATACTTTTGTTATTAATATTAACAGCCATCATTAAAAAGTGATGTGTAATATTGTCTCATATATTTTAGAAAATTGTAGTATAGCTGGAAATCTGCTAAGGTCTGCCACATATATTTGATTTTGGTCTGCGGGAACCCTCCAGATTCTGTTGTGAATGTACTGCATGACTCACTTCTAACATCCAATACATTGTTGCTTTGATTGCTGAAATGAGACTACAGGATCCTTTGCTGAAATGTAATAAACTCCGAAAAGCCTGATTTCACTTTCCCGAATGTATGTCGAGAAGAACATTTCGAATGTTCGCGCGGTAAAAATCAATCGATATTTTCAATCGATATTTATGACCAAAACTTTTTTTGATCAAGTTTTTCGATCGAACTTTTCAATGGAAAGGTGGCCATTATTTACATTAGTAGTACGGCTACCTTTTTATAGAAAAATTGAGATTGAAAAACAGGATTGAAAGTTTCTGTCGGTAAATATAGATCGAAAAAATCCTGCGATATTTACTGCAAGAAACTTTTGAGATCTCACGGGAATAAACTTGGAAAAGTGAAATGGGGTTTTTCCGAGTTTATTAAATTTCACCCAAATGTTGAATTGCCCATCTGATATATAAAGTACAGTATATACTTATGTAATGTACACTGTTTTGTGTAAAGGACAAACATAAAGGAAAAGGGATAGGCGACCATGACCAATTAAGTGTTAGTTTTAAAATCACTAAAGTATTTGGCAGTGGGCTAGTTAAAAAGGAGATCCATACAACCCAACCTCTGCAATTACCAGTGTAACTGCTACATACGTCATACCCATGGAAGTTGGAGCAAGTCATTAAGTTGGAGGGTTTTGATTGGCACCACTCTAAAATATTAAATACAAAATTTTATTACACATGAGTTATAACTAAAGCCCACACATATTTGACCCTTATGAATACACATACTGCAAGTTGTTTTTTTTTAATTTTCCCCATAAAATATCTGAATTAATGGAAGGTCTGTTCAACAGTAGACCAAGCATTGATGTATGCAGATACAAGTTTTGTATAATCACCCTATGGTAAGGTAAGGAATGAAATATTTCTTTATTATACACTATAACTAGGAGGAAAAAGCACAACGTGTCCAGTTATACACTCACATAGTGAAATACTGTGATGCTAAAAACAAAGGCACTAAAAGAAACGAGTGCACACAAAAAGGGGAGTCCCCCCCCCCCACACACACTTACAGAAACCCCAAAATAAAACATAAAGCTTGGATTTCTGTCTCACTATCATAACTTTATATAATGGTAAATTATGTCTTTTACTGTGTGTGCTCAGAAGCTGTGATCTTCTCTGTAACACAGAATTCCAACCCCCCTTCTAATGTAACCCCCCACCCCCACTTGTCACTTTAATCCATTTTTTTTACTTGTTTCTCAATCTCACTATCATACCTTTATATTGTGGAAAATTATGCATTTAGTTATGTTTACTTTTAAACCATGAGTTTCTCTGTACCAAGGAATTGTACCACCAACCCCCCATCATGACAAGTATATTTACAACTGCTTTCAGTAGTCTGTTATCTTAGTATAATACCTCCTTGCCTGTACTTAGTATTGTTTGTAACCTGATGAAGAGAAAATAAACCTCTTGAAAGCTTGTCTATTTAAAAAGATTGTTAGTCCAATAAAAAGGTATCACCAAATACTGCAATACTCATATATATATATAGGTAGTCCTCAACTTACGACGTTGATCCATTCTTACACGGCGTCGTAAACCGAATTTCGATGTAAGTCGGACCATACATTTATATACAGTACTGTACCATAATAACAGTACTGTACTGCAAGCACATAGCCTATCCAAACACCTATTCTTACACCTATAACTACACCAAACACTCTCGTATAAAGCATCGTAACCACGAAACAACGTAACTCGAGACCGTCGTAACCCGAGGACTAA
>WMED01009164.1:0-16473 GCA_019650415.1 Pipa parva | reverse complement strand
ATAAATATAGTTTTTTCTCTAAGTGGTCTGATTACTTATATGATGGTGAGAAACTGAATATGCACGATGTTTAATAGTTTACAACAGTAAATTTATTGTTACGAATTGGCAATTTATGAAGGAACCGGAGTCAGAACCTGATAAAATCCAGGAGTTGGAGTCGCAACTGTGGCTTACCAACTCCACAGCCCTGAACTAAAGGATGTTGTGCAGTATAAAAGTTAATCCTTCGAGTACAGTATACTTGTTACAGAGGCAACCCAAGAGTCATCACTATGCTCTTCCTCTCAACAATCTATTTGTTTGCATTGAACTAATGATTCAAAGATATGGGACTTAAAGGGGAACTATAGTCAGGTTTACATATGCAGTACTATACCTTAGTGAGAAGCGTTTCTCCCCAGTACATGTTTAATACGAAGCAGGATGATTTATTAGGCAGCACTGGAAAACTCCCGCACCAGGAAATGTCTGTGATGTGTACATGCCAGTTTTCCATGAAAAGGTACCCTCCCCAGACATTTTTGTCCTGCTTACTACTTAAAGCCTGCGCACAAGTTATCTTTCCTCTGTAATCTCCTGCATTCCAGAAATGTGATGAGGCCTAAAGGTCAGCACACTGCTTAACCTATAGCAGTTAGGCAGCTTTTTCTTCTTGTGTTTCCTAACTTGCTAAAGGTAAAGGGGAACGGGGGAGGACAAAATGTCAACTCTCAATAGACCTAAACAAACAGCAAGTATTATTTCCTCCTTAAATGTTTTCTTTTTTAACTATCTGTGTTAGCGATTGGCTTAGTATAAAGCAGTTTATTTGTATGTGTGCCATTATATTGCATACATTCAAGAATTTTTATATAAAAAAAGATGTAAAGGACAAAAAATGATAGGTTGCTTAGGTTGCAGAACAACTTAGCACTGTTATACCGTATGTAAAGAAAATATTGGCATAAATGCATGAGATATTCCGCTTTAAAAAAAGTAGTTTATAAAAAACAATGTGTAGTGTTAATGAATTTCATGCAGCCCAGTATTAGGTATGTTTAAATAATTTTGAAGGGAGTGCTATAATGTTTAACTGCTAATCTGTATTCATGTTGTTGTTTTGCTATGTGCAACTGAATTGATAAAAGATTAGTTTGGCAACTCCACAAATTTAATAATCAACCCTGCAGCAATGTGGCTACAAGGCAATACAATAATGTCCTGTTTGATTGGAAGAAAATCAAACATTGGATTAGTTATTAATGTATTTGTCTTTAGTGTTGCACTGTACATTTGGACAAGTGCAAGCAGATTTTTGTATGTTGATTATCAGTATTAGCCTAAAATAGTTGTCAGCAGGGCTGTGGAGTCTGTAAGCCAAAGCCACGACTCCGACTCAAACTCCTCAATTTCCCCTGACTCCGACTCCTGACTCTCACTCCCTCGTACATGCTGCATGTTTAAGAGATAACTTAATTTAAGCTTTTTATCATCCTTATGATACAATAATCAAGCAATACAATAGGTAGAACATAAAATATATTTATTGGATACAAATTTGGAATTTATTAAAATTTTTTGTGTTCTAAATTGGAACACAAAAAACCTTAATAAATTGCAAATATGCAAAACGCTGCAGTAAGTGGGAAAAAAAAGTTTTCAACAAAAACGTCCTGAATAACATTTGTGGAGTCTATGAATTTGTTCTGAGAAAAAGTATCTCCTCCATCAGATCCTCTTTCATAGATGACCTCAAATCTGATCAAATTATTTTAAGGCTAGAGAACAGCCTCTCTACACTAACGGGTTGGTGGCAAAGCAGTGACCACATGGGCAACATCTCTAACAATCTCGTGGCATAAAGGAATTGCCTCATGCGCAGTCAGTCTTGATGATCGGTTGAACTCTTCTACTTCTTTGAGAGCAAGTGAAAAATGTTGCTGAAATACAGTCAGTCTGTTTGCTGTGGGAGTGGAATCTTTTTCCCTGTGGCAATGTTTTGCCTACTCCATGTCATCCAAATACTTTTCAAAGTTAAACTCTTCATCTGATGAGGCTGAAGATATGGTGGCAGTAGCACTGGCAAGACCCAATTCCTCTTCTTCTTGGCAGTCCTGTAGCCCACTCATCCTAATTGCTACCTCAGTCAGAGTTTCTTTTCCTTTAGTAATCTGTTGATCATCCAGCAATATACGATGACTTTTTGTAGTGAGCAAACTTTTTTTTTAATCCTGTTTTCTCTAGCAGATCTGTGATGAGTGCAGCCATTCCTTCCAGTGCCTTTTCCTCTGATCTGTAGCAAGGAAATTCACTACTGAGCATGTACATAAAGTGCAGCACACATTCGTTTCAATTAAGAGCCTAGATCCTTATATAAGGAATAGAACAGACCTTTACAGGACATTTCATTATTTCCCCAAATTCTTATGAAAATATATTTAGCATATACCACAATGAACGAACTCTACCAATGTATTACAGTATATATTTTGGGAGTCGGAGTCTGTCCATTTTATAATGACTCTGACTTCACCAAAATGGGTCCTGACTCCACAGACCTCACTCAGTCTCATTGTTTGGTATGGTGGTTTAGATAATGCATATTCTGGAAGTGCACCTGAAAGGCCAGTTTTGAATAGCTAAATATCATACTTTCTAGACACAAGTTAGAATTTTTGGAAACACAGGTTGAATATATAATAACTATAATTGCTTCTGAGGCATTGTCATTTTTGTGTTACTGGTCTTTTTAAAGTAACAGAGGGCATATTAAATACTATCATTTTATTTATTTGTCCTATTGAGGCGACTTGCTTAATTCAAGGGTTGCAAATAGTTGATTTCAATATTGTACATGTTATTGAAATATCTTCCTATAATGTTATGATATATATATATATGTGTGAATACATTTACATTTTGTCATCCTTTCATGTATTCCAACAGTGATAATCTAGAAATGGATATAAATCTTTAGGATCAGAGAAGTTTCCATATTTATACTATGTCTTGAATTTTGCACAGAAATCTGCATTCCTTGATTCAATTATTTAGGTAACATTGAAGAAAATTAGTAGTGCATTTGCTAGATATTTTGGTATAATTGAGAAAAAAACTGAATTTTAATCAGACTACAGAGGACTCGGTAGAGAGATATTAAGTGCATATTGTTTAATTTCTTCCTTTGAATTCTCTGTTGTCTAGTTTTAAATGATTTATCCTTCTGTTAAACCTCCTAATCTTAGATATTATTTAAATGAAATGCATGTGTGGTTTAATTTAGCTTATTTGCCTTCTTTAATTTTACAGGGACTGTCTGTGGAAGTTTTTTTTCCCACCTGACTATCAGGTCATGAAGGTTTCAGATGTTCCCCAGCCAGGAAAACTGAGACAAATTCAAGCTTTTGAATTAAGAATGAATATCATTGCAAATGCTACTATAGATCTACTGTTTACCAAGAACAGGGTATGTATGTATGCATGTATAGGTTTTAATTTAAAGTCAACAAGACTCTTTGGGCTAGATAGGCTAAATAGAAGTAAAAAGTCCTCCACTGAAAAGTTGCAAGCTTTCTTAGAATACAATGTTTTCACATTGGCTCTGCTACATTGAGTGCATTTCCACACAAAACCAAGAACCCAAGTTATAACCAGTGCTTGCTGCAATATGTTAAGCAGCTCATTTATTCCACTGTGACCAGTTGCACATCCAGAACTGCTGGTTTACTAGCATAGATACAGATTGACATTTAGAGCCATCTGCCCAATCTGTAGATATGTACCGTATGTAGATGGTATTCTTTCAGTAGGTGAATTATCATTTTCTAATGTGTCTGGATATATGTTCAAATGCTTGTTTACTAAAATACAGTATTTTTGCCATCTATTTACATTGGCCTATTATATTAAACTTGGGTTCTGAAATTCTAATTTAGAAATAGTATGCTGTTTTATTGTTTAGGAAACCAATGCTGTACATGTGAATGTTTGGGCTGGATCTTATCTGGAAGTGAATATTCCCATGACCGTTACAGAAAATGGTAATGTTAATTATTTATTTTCTTTATTTCAGGATGTTTTTGACTGGGACCACACCTATCTTTATGCTTATTCAGCAGACTGTTTTAGTTGGACATATGAATTACTTCATACATTTGTATGCTTTGCCCAACTAACCTGCATCTGTCTGAGTTCGGCTGCTCTATGGAGATCAGGGAGCTACAATATTCTTTGTTTCTCCATTAGTGATATTTTTGTGGTAATGGTTTGCCTGTATTCTCATTTCTTTAGCAATAGAATTTATGATTTACTTTTTAATTCTATGTACTGTATAAAGGCCATTTTTAAACAAATAGGTTTGCTACTCCACATAATGGGGATGTATTAATCAAGCATCTTTAATGGTGTTTTACTCTTATTGGCATCTTTGCCGCATTACTACGCTGGTTTTGGCATACCATCAGGTTTCGCTACTTTTAATTACTCAAAGCAGCTATAAACAAAAAATGGTAAAAATTCATGGCGGGAAACCTGAAACAATGTTAGTAAAGTGGTGAAAATAGTACAACAAAGATTTTTTTGTTTTTTTTTATTATTTTGCATTCATAATGACTAAAACGAGGCACCTCCATGTATGAGAGTCACTTGGCTTGTATAAAAAGAAATGTACAGTTTGCTAATATTGCCAGTACTGGCAGCTAACATGTAATAGCATTACCTTGTACTCATTAGAGACACAGTGTGGTAGCTCCTGTTTATAAAAAAAAAAAGAAAGGAATTTGCAGGTAGATAATATGATATCTATTAAGTTTAACTACCATTTCAAACTGACAAACTAGCTTTTCATCTTAGTAAAGAAACAAGGAAGAAAATATTTCTATCACAGCATCTAAGAAAGAGCTAACAACTAATGCACTATGTTTGTAAAAGCCCTCTGTTTAACATTGGTGGAAAGAAGAATAAAACACAAATAAACTACTTTGTTGAAACAGGATATATTTGCCTTTCAAGGTTGTGTTACAAATAAACTGCCTCCTTGCTGAACACCCTAAAAAAAATTGTAAAATGTATTTTTTTGGTTTTCTCACTTAGGTTACTCCCCAACAATTAAAGGACAGCTACTTCATGTTGATACAACTACTAGCATGCAGTTCAGGACACTTCTAGAAGCAGAAATGTTAGCTGTAAGTTCAAAAGACCAATTAACGGTTGGTTATATTTTTTTTTTGTATGCAGTGGGTCAAATAAATGAGTGCTTCATGTTTCTACTTGTATTTAAGGTAATATTTTGGAACCCATGTTGATTTTTTTCTGTATAATATTTTTACATAAAATATTTACTTGATATTTGGAGGAAAATAATGGAATCCCAGTGTCTAGTTCCCCACTGGAGGATAAGATTCACCCTGAAGTCCTAAGTAGGCATTCAAGGATCGGGGCAGGACCACCCATAGTGTTGGATGACTTGATTAGTATAAGGGCATTTATAGTAAGAGCAAGGCTCTTTGACAGCCCTGATGAGCAGAAAAAGGATCAGCTGTTGATTTGGAAAAATGGAAACTTAAGGAGTTGCTTTGGGTGTGACATTACATTTATTCTACAGGGACTTCCATGTTTCCACACAGGAGAAAAATATTCATCTCCAAAGTACTGCCTGAATGGGGATAGAATCCCTGGATTGCAATGTAACAATGTTTCATTATTTATTGGGAGAACTTTGGTATGGGGAAAACAATGCCCCAACCAGACATTGGTGAGGGAGCTGACCACAAATAAAGAGACCAAGAGTTGCATAATAATTAAAGGCTATGTGGAATGTGTGATCTCGGGCCCCTTGGGAAGAGAATGAGTGGGAAGCAAAAAGTGTAAAAGACTCCCGCTTGATGGTTTATCTGATACTGTTCTGTAAGGTGTTAGTACTACAATATGTTATTAGAATGTTGTGATATTACGTTGTTGCCTAAAAATATTCCTCTTGGTACGATACCACATTTTCCAAAAGGTAAACGCATAACCCGTGCTTTGGAGAGCTAACCTGGGATTTGCATGTCATAGTATGTGAAATGGAACCATTTACTTCTTTCTTTGGGTTCAGATGGGTTGAATGATTTTTGAAGTTATTACAGTGGTCAGCAAAGTGCAATTCGCAAGAAACATGCGGCTCTTTGGCCACCTTGTTGTGGCTCAGAGCACATCTCCGAAGCCCCTCCCATGACCGATGCCTCTTCTGATTGGCAATCATCAGGTCATGTGGTTGGGAGAAGTGCGCTCCTCCCACTTTGCGGCTCATAAAAAAATTGTTGCCGCTGGAGGAGGGAGCGAAATGGCTCCCTCCTCATTTAAGTTTGCCATCCCCTGAGTTAGTAGAACAGTATCATTGCAGACATATTTCAGCTGACCCTTAAACTTGTACAGTGTTCCTTTTTCTGCCACTCTGGTTTTATGTGTTTCCGAACACATTACATTGGAATCTTTCAGAGACAAAATAGAGACTGCTGGAGTTCATAGCCCCTTCAACTCAGAATAGTTCTCCATATATTTGGTTTTTCATCACATTTATTGTGTTCTTTCATACTACAGATGTTCTTGTTCTTTTATTTGTATATTGAAAATACATTGATTTTAGATTTATTCTTGTGGTTATAGCTTTCTTATACTTATTTGACACATTTCCAATCTTCTAAATAAATCTTGATTTCTTCAGCTGCAAATCTGCACAAACCGGTGTTACATATTTCTAATAAGGTAGTAATTAGAGAGTTTGCAACAGGATTCTGAGTCTGGTATAGTTGTAGGCATTTGTGGGGCCTTACACAACTCTTACAACTACATTCAAAGCTTTTTTCCTACTACAGGAAATATTCTTATAACTCGAGATCATGAATAGAATGACTTTAAACTAGTCCCTGTAGGAAGAGATCAGTTAGGTTTTGTGTCTGGTAACAAAAATAGAAAGGTCATTTGTGACCAGAAAACCCAAACCATTCCCAATTTTTACTCCACGGACCTCACTGTTTTCTAAGCTGCTTAACCTAACATCCCAGGGTTAGAATGCTAGAATGTGGCTTTAGGCCAAATTTAGCCTCTTGCACTTTGTATGAGTAGGAGATCACAAATGTCAGAAGGTTGTCTAAGTGATCATGTTTCCGGAAATTCATGAAAGCGTTTAAGGTTGAATGCATTTCCTTCCTTGTAGGTCTGCTTCTAGAGAAAAATAGTTTGGACAACAATGGTATAATCAGAATGTCCTGAAATCATCTTGCTGTGCTTAAAATTGTAGATGCAAGTTAAAACATTTTTAAATAACAGAAATACTTATTTAATCTCTCTCCCAGTTTCATATAAATGCCAGCTATCCTAGAGTATGGAATATGCCACAGACATGGCAATGTGAACTTGAGGTTTACAAGGCAACCTATCATTTCATCTTTGCTCAGAAAAACTTCTTCACAGGTAAGCATTGTAATATTTGCCTCGAAATCTGAAAACATTTCTTGTGAAATGGTGGGGGGGTTATTCACTAAAGTCCAAATTGTTTCGTATAGGTGTGAATTCGCCAGATAAAGACAGTCGCCAGTCGCAATAGGCTGCTACTGTCGCAGTCACGACTTTATATGGGAAAATTGTCACAGACTTGCTATGGGAATCCGCTGTTTGAGAATTCAACAGTTGAATTCGCACCTTAGTGAATAACCCCCATGGTCTTTTTTGATTGGTATCTTTGCTGTTTCATTCAGTGCAGAGGTTAAAAATAATAGGCAAAGAATAAATCTGCAAGTAAACCAAACTTTCAATCAAAATGTATATCTAATAAAGTAGTTTCAGCAATGCAGAATATCTGTTAGAGGGGTCTTTGAGAGATTGATATTGGATAGATTCTGTAAGCTTGTCAGTTTTCAACAGAGTGACCGATACTCATTCCTGACCAGTTTAACTTCTAATTTGTAAGAGCGACAGTAAGGTCTAGAATTGCAAATGTTGCATAGCTAGGTCAAATATGTGAATCAGATCTTCTGCTTTCCTAGGTATAAGTACCTGAATGTAGTTTCTGCTGACAAAGGTGGATTTACCACCCAAAACACTGTGCATTTAAATTATCTGCTCAATAATAATTTAAAAAAAGCTAAAATGTATTATCAGTTTGTATTAATTTGTTCATATACAGAGCAGTTTAGAATTTTGTAACTTTAAACTTTATAATCTAGGTCTCCTGTCTCTTCACTTGATGTTTCTGTTTACTCTGGCTAGATGTTAATTGGCTCATTTTATTACAGATCTCATTCAAGACTGGTCCAGTGACAGCGCTCCAGATCTTTTTTCTTTTGTCCCGTACACATGGAATTTGAAAATTATGTTTCATCAGTTTGAAATGATCTGGGCAGCAAACCAACACAACTGGATAGATTGTTCTACTAAGCAACAAGAAAATGGTGAGCATTTCTTTACCAGATATTCACTAATGTAGGGTTCGATCATCCAGGGCACCTTATTTTTCCTTAAAATCACTCATTATAGTGAAAGTTGGGGCTTTTAACTTATTGAAAATCTACTTACAGTTTAAAACTTGACTGAAATTTTTTTTTTCTTACAACTTCAGTGAAGTACAGTTGTTCAACACATTGGAACTCTGCACTGCAATGCCTCTATCTATGAGGTGTTTTTTTCCATATATTTTTCATAAATATCAATTGCTATATCCAACAGGGCTAAATGTTTTTTTTTTTTTGTTTGTTTTTTTTTAACAAACAATTTGTGTAATTTTATACCTACCTCAGTACCATTGGATAGAAGAAAAATTGCCTTTTAAATTGGTTATGGTTTTAAATGTACCTGTCACCTTAGGTTTTACTAATGAAATAAACGTTTTGTAAATATGTATTAAGAAATGTACCTTTAGACAGTGTTTCTCTCTCTGTCATCTTCCCTGTCAGCCTGCCTTCTCTTTCCTGAGTTGGATGGGAGAGGCTAAATGATGATTGAGATTATAGCTCCTCCAATCAGATCCCAGCTAGATCGTGATTTAAAGGGGCACTATAGTGCTGATATAACTGCTCACATACATATAAAACTCCTTTATGCTAAGCCAATTGTTGACACAAATAGTTTAAAAAACATATAGGGAACAAATAATACTTGCCATTTGTTTCCCTTAATTAGTTTTCCTGAGAGCTGACATTTTTCTATCCCTCTCTTTTCTGTTCTGTACAAGACTGCTATTGGTTAAGCAGTATGGTGACCTTTTGTTGGAATGCAGGAGATTACAGAGATAAAGCTAACGTGCACATGTGTTAAGTAGTAAGTAGGGCAAAAATGTCCAGGAGAGGGTACCTTTTCATGGAAAACTGGCCAGTACACATCACACACACATTTCCTGGTGGAGAAGTTTATCAGTGCTGGCTACTCAATCATCCTGCATCACATGAAACAACTACTGGTGAGAAACACTTCTCACTAAGGTATGGTGCTGCATATGTAAAGATGTAATTTGACTATAGTCCCCTTTTAAAGGATATGTTTGGTGGAGCTATAATATCAATCATCATTTAGCCTCGCCCACACGACACTTGGGAAAGAAAAGGCAGGCTGACAGGGAAGATGACAGAGAAAAGCTATTTAAAGGTACATTTGTTTAATACACATCTATTTACAAAAACGTTTATTTCATTAGAACATCCTAAATTAGTTTTAGTTTTGAGGAGCCAGGTGCACTTTAACTGTAGATGCCAGTCATGTTGGCTTTTAAAAAGGGTTTCAAACATTGCAGTTCTGTCAATATTTACTTTTTTTTTAATTATACAATGTCCCTTTAGTACCTGGTCTAGCACATTTGGGCCAGATAATTATTAAACAAATAAAGACTTGACCAGACTTGTTGTGTCCATGCATTCATGAATAGTAGTGCTTCTTTAGCTATGAGCTGTCTGTTTCATCTGTGGTTGGTGGGAGTTAAAAAATGAATAGAGTCTCATATTTTGCATCTCTGTTGTTAAACAGTGCTTAGTGCCTCTTCACAATAACCTGCTTCTCTGCACACAAAAGTATGATCCTATAATTCTGTAAATATTCTGCAACCTGTAACTTATCTTTGTATCTTGTTCAGTAAAACAGAATGTTGTAGGACAGTCATCAATAATGCACAATCTTATTTGCAATGTTATTATAATAGTGTTTTCTTTCAAAGTGCAGAATGTCAGTGCATTGATTTATTTCCTTTCAGTTTATAGAACATTTCTTTTATTTCTGTTTGCTTTTGTCCTTCTAGTGTATCTTGCTGCCTGTGGAGAAACATTAAACATTGATTTTGCTCTCCCTTTCACTGATTTTGTACCTAGTACATGCAGTACCAAATTCTCTCTAAGAGTAAGTGTCTATGCCTTTCCTTATGTAAAGAATGCTGAATGTACAAGTAACCTTGTCTAGTAATGTGTGTTGTATATTTTAGCAGAAGCACTAGAAAATATATTTGTATTAGGATTTATATGCCTTGTATCATAACTCTTTACAGTGTTGTTTATAGCGGTAGTCTCTTGTCTGTTTTGTCTAGATACAATTCTGTCAAGGGATTTTTTTTTACCACTCTTAAAGACATAGTACTGACTTCTAATATTTGACTTTTAGGGTGAAGATGTCGACCTACATTTGTTTCTTCCAGATTGTCATCCAAGTAAATATTCACTCTTAGCCTTAGTGAAAGACTGCCACCCAAACAAAATGAGTCCTGAGGCATGTAATTCAGCTGAAAACCAAAGTGCTCAAAAAACCTGCAAGATTAAATGGAGAAATGTGACACAAGCAGGGTATGATCCTGTCAAATTCATTATTGGTTTATTCAATTCACAGTTGGTTACTTGTGTAAGAAAAGTTTGGTATCCCCAATTTCATGAAAACTTCAGCTTCCTTAGATTGACAGCCAGCTTTGATATGTGTTTAGACAGGCTTAAGAGCCCTTATTGATTGACCTCAACTACCGACAGAGACCGTGACCACATGTAGAAAACCATATACAGTAAAACGCGTGATGACTTCAGCCTTAAAGAGATGCAATTTCAGCACTTTTTGTCTGAATCCTAATAGTCATCAGTATGATCAGAAGTGAAAGACAGAACTGAGGATAACTATAACATCATTATAAAGCAGGAATATGACCTTTAGAAGCCTATAATAATAAAAAAAACTTGCTGCACCAAGAATTTAACCTTGCTTTCATCACTAATAAATCACTACTTTACAAAATACACAATTTAAGATATACTGTAAATGTAGTTTTTAGAAAGTGACAATTCAACCCCTGTAAGGACACAGATATTTTTTCATGGTCAGCAAATGTGGAAAAGCGTTTGTGAACAGTCTGCCTTAAACGCCCATTCATGTAACTGCGCTACTTAACTGCTGATGACTGTTTCTAAGAGTCGGGCATAAGCTTAAGAGGATCCTTAATATAAATCCTTTGATTGTAAAGCTATGCTTAGTTAATCATGCCCTTAATTCAGAGCAATAACACATAACGTATCACCCATGTTACTGTTTATTTCAATGTTTAAAGTGGGATATATTTATTTTTGCTCTTTGAAGTATCATTGACTGTAACGGTATTGTATTTGCTTTGATTTCTGTGGTCAAATCATCCAAAAAACATTTTGTTGTAGGATTCCTGTGTAAGACCTTTACCTTTCATTTAATCTTTTAAGGTCTGGCTGGGTGCAGTGCTGGACAGTTCCATCAGTATTGTTAAACATTGAGTATACATGGCATCCAATATATCCCCAGAAGGCAGATGAACAGCTCAAACAATCCTGTAAGATTCTTTTTCCTAAGTAATAAAATAAGATTGTTCCATTCAGTGAACTGGCAAAAGATAAATGATTTCAATGAGCAAATTAGACTTTATCTGATTTAGCATTTGTGTGAAAACATTGGTTAACACAGGTCAACTGAAAAGAATTCAATTTTTTTTTTTTTATAAATGTGTTCAAATGTGTTATAAATATGCATTGTTTGTCTTCTGTTTATGGCATTAGTAAAATAACAGTGTAGAAACAAAAGGAAATTAGCATCCTGCACATACTTCCCCCTGAGTGAGATGTGATAATGTCTTTAATTTGAGATTGAAGTGCTGTGAAACAATAGGAGGCTACTGATCTTTAATTATGTAAGCATTAGTTTGGATTTCAGTTTCTTGTACATGTACATGCAGTTTGGATGATTCCAACTTTGTATATAGGCTATATTAAAGGCACAGATTCATGATACATGTTTATGAACATTGAAGTAAAATTTATTAAGTGAAATCTCTAAAATAAAATTGTATTGATATTGGTAATCTAGTTATATATTCCTGTTGTGATGTTTCTTAAAATTCCAGGGGTGGAATACCTGGAAACTGATGGTCAGAAACTTACATATTAAGGATTGGCACATACTGTTGGACCTGAGGAATGTACCCAACATATTTCAGTTATGCTCATTCTGGTCTATGCTTTTTGCAACAATTGGGTCCACATGCCAATGTTCAGACCATTTGAAACTTTAAGAAGTTTTGTTTTCACCATTTTTTGTGATGAAAATCACATTTTCATAAATATGCCCTTATGTGTTGAATGATACCAGTTCCATGATTAAAGTGGGTGTAATACTAAACTGTCATTATTATTACCCTAGTCTCTTAATGAAAGAAAAACCGTGCTGGAGTCTGACACATTCATTTTCACTGAGAGCCTAAAGCTACTAGCTCGTGGAAGGTCATGATTGCTTGTTGCCCTCACTCATTTTTGCTGTTTGTAACATTTTGTGTTGCCAGTATCAGAAATGGAAGAATCAATGCTGTCTACAATAAGACCCTCCCAGAGAACATCAGAAAGAGTAATTTCTT
Source organism: Pipa parva (assembly GCA_019650415.1). Classification (NCBI taxonomy): domain Eukaryota; kingdom Metazoa; phylum Chordata; class Amphibia; order Anura; family Pipidae; genus Pipa; species Pipa parva. The sequence goes on along the minus strand of WMED01009164.1, from coordinate 3,623 downwards.
CTCCTGACGCTTCCAGTAGACCTGTGATTGATCCATCTGACTTGCTACCAGATAAATTGCACGTGGAGTTAGAGTTGTCACCTGATTCACAGATTATTTTCTTTGGGCCACTACTAAGATCATTCTTGGCTATTAAGGTAAAGGTTGTTGCAGTTTACTTTCTTGTTGCTTTGAAGACATATGATTACATTCTTCATTTTCTTTACAAGTGACATTTGTTTTCAGTTTGTCATTGATAGTCTTAATTATTTGATTTGCATGCTCAAAGTGTGTTTTTTCTAGGGCTGATGCTCTATTATGTTTTCCATGTTTTTTTCTTAATTCTCATGAATTTACTACTTCTTGGAATGATCATGTTTGTCCTCTTCTATCTTTTTTTAACACTCTGCAGGGAGCATTTCCCCATTTTTCATAGAGCTAAAGTAAGAGTACAGTGAATTAAAATAAGTAGACATGGTCTCCTTTTACCATGTGCTGTCTTTCCATATAAGCAAATGCATGTCAAATTCTTGGAAAAAGCATTGCACTTTATTTTTTATGCCTATTACATGTAATATTACACAGGCAATTACATTATTATGCACTATTACACAGGCAATTGATTAGAGACTAAACTGTTAAATATAAAACTGTAAGGGAAACAACTACTTTTTATAAGTTTTTTTTTTTTTTTTTTTTTTTTTTTTTTTTAATTTTATTTTTTTATTTAACATGGTAGATTTTTGTTTACTTCAAGGCTAGTGCCCCACTATTTGGTCTGACGCACGTTTTTTTTGTTTGTGCAATCATCAAGCAAGAAGAAACTCCTCTGAGAAACTATCATTTATGCTGTGACAAGTCTTAACCCATGGCAGCCAAATGAAACATTTTATCAAAACCTTTATTCTTATGAGAATATATTACTATAAACTGGGCCAAGAACCAGGTAGCAACCTAAAAATCACTTTGAAATATTATGTGAATGGATCCTTGGCTGATCATTAGCAAACTCTTTCTGGAATATAATCCCTTTCCATTTCTAGCATTACATCACTACCTGCTTCTCAAGTTTTAAGAACGTATATATTGTTGACCTAAGATTGGGATGCCCCAGGCTGCCCCCACTTTAGCTATTTAATAGTTTTAGCAATAGTTTTGTCCAGTCTCCGACTTTTCAAATGTCCTCCACCTACACACATTTTGATCAAAAGTAAAGAACAAGCGGCACTGGTGCCTTTTAGCATTTCATTAGTAGAATGAATTTTCTTGTTTCTTGAACAGCATAGTATCAGACAGTACCTATAACTGGTTGGCTATGCACTAATTATTTTTTTGTTATTGGAGACTTTTGTCATTTTACTAGGATGGTGTCTGTCAGTTCTTTCTTCAGTCCATTAAATATGTAACTGTTTGTTGTAGCTTTAATTATTTTAGAAGCAGCAGTTTATTGTATTTTTAAAATAATTGTTAAATAGTGTCCGTAAAGCAACATATTAGCCATTTTAAAACAGGGGTCTTTATCATTTTTTTAAATTTAACTTGTGAATTCGGCATTGATACACCACACCTGCTCTTTTTAATTTGCTGGGTTTTTGCTTTTTTTTTTTTTCAACAACAGGAAAATTACTTTGGAGAAGATGACATGTACACAGACTTTGAAGAAGTGATTTCCAGTCCTGTACTGTCAATGTCCACATCTTCCAGCTCTGGGTGGACTGCCGTTGGTATGGATAATGACAAAAGAGAGGATCCAACAAACAAATCAGTTCATCCTCTTACTCTCCGCCCATGGGATATCACTGTATTGGTTAATTTGTATAAAGTGCATGCCAAGCTTCCAGTGGTAAGTAGATCTAGATGTTCTTGTAGGTAAAGATAGAATTGGCTTAATATTATCTTTTAACCTTTCTGTCAATTCAAACTGTTGAGATTTTGTTTATTTACTTATTTTTGTGAATGATATTTATAGAACTGAGAGATCTTGTTTGGATTTGAATTTGAATGTTTTGTAGTCATTTGTCAGCTTATCATTTCTAGGCAACTGAATAACAAGGAGGTAACCCTGAATGTATTGTTTTATTCAGTGTAGCAAATGTGGAATTTCCACATTGTGTTAAAAATACACTGATATTATTTATATTATTCATATAATGTAGATATAGCCACTTCTGATTTTAGGTTGACCTTAACTTTTAATCAAAATAAAACATAAATGTTTTGAAAGTAAATTTTTTAACATGCTGTTGTATATCACTATGATATCACAGTGACAATTATGTCCCTTGTAAGGCAATAGTGATCATCGCAACTTTTTTCTAAATTTTCAGCAATCACAATGGTGTGTCTTTTCCAATAGATATGTAAACACCCTATATTTTTTGTTATTTTGCAGCACTGTGGTAATGATGGGCCAGAATGCCCAACTGCTTTTCTTGAGAGACTGTGCTTTGAAATGAAGAAAACCTACAGAGAAACACTTCTCCAGCTTGTGCTTTCTCCATTGCACATATTTGTAAATGATAATTACCAGGTATTTGTCAGTGATATCTATTTCACTCTGCCATTGTTATTTGTCATTAAATGTAATTATAGGAAGAATGATGTAATTATAGGAAGAATGTATTTTTTACTGTAAATTCAACTGTAGTGCATAACTGGCTTAGGATGCCAAGAATTTTATAAATAGCTTTTCCCTGCAGGTTAGCTTTCCCTGATTTATGTCCTATCAGATTATGTCCTTTATTGTGCATGTACCATTTTATCTTAGAGTATTAGTGACAGTCTTAATATTATCCATGGTCAAAATAGAAAATAAGCCAACCAGCATCTGCACAATTCCAACTCACCAGAAAATAGATACAGTCCTGGCAGCTCCAAGCTCTGTCCTGCAGCAATATACTAGGTAAAATAGCAAATCCTGGGGAGAAAATGCACTACAATCACCTACTTTAAATGGTACATCAAGTTAGAGCTGAATCATAAGCTTGTAATGATTTCTATCAGACCAGCATTAGTTTTTGCAGATTATAGTTTAGTAGGGGTCATTACCATTTTCTTACATGTGCTTTTAAGTCTTGTGATAGCATACTACTGTTATAATTTTTATGTTTTTTAACAGCGCCCAACATTGGATGGGATGCTTCGAGAAGGACATATTAGTCTGTCTGGTTTGCAGCTGCGTGCTCATGCTATGTTTTCTGCCGAAGGCTTGCCTTTAGGGGTAGATACACTTGAATATGCTTGGCTAATTGATGTTCAGGCCGGCTCTCTTACAGCAATGGCAACAGCACCCCAGGTATGCTTTTCTTTTTTTCATCTCATTTATTTCAGCAGGAATGTTATGAAATACCCAGTACTTAAAAAAATTCTTAAGCAAATACAATCAGTGACAATAATCCCTAAGTACTGTCAGTTACTTTTATTTGAAAATATTTTTTTATTTGCAGTATATGAAATAAAATCAGCTGTTTATTAATAATAAAGTTACATCTAGGTTTTTCTTTCCTTGCATACAGCTGTGTGAGACTACCAGTCTCAGTGCTCCTGCTATGACAATTGGGCTTATCACTCAGAAATCATATTAGCGTATATACTCGAGTATAAGTCGACTTCGTGTATAAGTCTAGGTCAGTTTTTGGGCCAAA
>WMED01009163.1:314-16473 GCA_019650415.1 Pipa parva | reverse complement strand
GTAGACTTTGTAAAAATTAACATTTGTGTCATTCTCAAAACTGTTGGCCATGACTGTAGTCATCTTATTTATAATGATAAAATTTAAGTTTTCACTATAAATAAATGCAGAGATGATAACAGACATAAATGTGGAAACTGTAATAAAGGCTGAACTGGAATCCAGTTAAAGAGAAGCAGAGTAAATGATAAATTATCAGTAAATAGTGGTGCTCAAATTTATTGTTTTGTTTGTTTTTTTTGTGGTTTGTCAAATCTAGAATCAAGATGACATAATGTTGTTATACAGTATTTTGTCCCTATGGGCTATGGGTGCCTCAGTATGCTTTCAAATACACTCAACAGCCTACCCACTAGTAATTAATTACAGGTGCTGAGTACCAATTAGAAATCATGTACTGAGTACCCCACATTAATATATATATATATATATACAGTATATATATATCAGCATACTTTTCCTCGTGCCAAATGCATTCGTGGAAAGGATGTTGCCACATACAATACCATAGAAAGATTTTCACTGCATTCTTTACTATAAGCAGATTGGCTTTTATTTAAGAGTACAGTGGAGATGATATATATATATATATATATATATATATATATATATGTAGAATATAACCCATGCACACAAAGACTTAAAGCAAAAACTTTTTTTAATATAAATTACATGACAAAAATATCCCAAATCAATGTTTTGGCCCAGAAACAGAAACTAAGCATTTATCAAGACAAACTCCATAGAATAAGACACAGATTTAAATACACCACACACTTCCCATGATCCTCCAACCATGAAAATAATTAACAAAGTTAACCCATCATTGATACACATAAGTACTAATAATGTTACAAACATACTGGTCTAGATAGATAAAGAGCTACTGAGGAATTTATATAGAAGCCAAATAACCTGAATAGGTTAAATGCAAGGCTGATCTATAAAAGCCAACTTAGTGCAAACTCAGTAAAAAATGTTAATATGCAGATCTTATCAAATAGGGCTATTGGCCCAAAGGGAGGTATTTTGGATTTAAACCTTAGACACAGTGACCCCACGACGTCTTAACGAAAATTTGCCCATTTAATGTATTTTTTAGAAGATATGGGTGCTGACACTAGCTAATATACAGGATATTACTGTTTAATTTTCATGTTCTTTGCCTATAGTCTTAACATCTGCATATTTCAATTTATTGTAAACAAACACTGTGGGTGAAATTTATTCAAATCGGTAAATTACCAATATTGTGAAATTGGTATTTTACCGATATTGCGATATCGGAATTTTACCGACAGCGATATTTCAGCCGTTCTGCCATTGAAGTCAATGGTTTGGCCGAAATTGGATTTCGCGATATCGGTAGTATCGATATCGTGATATTGGTAAAATTCCAATATCGCAATATCAATGGTATCGATATCGCGATATTGGTAAAAACCCATTTGATATCGCGATATCGATGCTATTGCTTTTAATAAATTTCGCCTTGAGTTTATATTCAATAAATAAGAGTTACTTATGTCATTTCAGCAACAGATTGGTAGGAAAGAAAAGATTAGAAAGAAAGGAATTTAAGTGTAATGTACAGACAATGAACTTCTGTTCATTGTCCACATTGTACACATTTTGCCTTTCTGTCTTTGCTGAAAACTGTTGAACTGTTTTAATAAAGGCACAGATACCATTGCACTTTATAGAGCAATATACTTAGGGAGAAAACATTGTGGAAATTTGTCATATACTGTATATAAAATAGACAACTATAGCATGTACAGAGCAAACACAGAGCTGAGAATATAAACAGGCATACATACGGTATATGCACATTATAAGAGTGTGGGATCACATATCATCCTGAGTCCTTAGCAAAGGAGAGGAAAGATCCCTGCATATTATTAGGAGTAGGTAGCAATGCATATTTAGCTGTGGCTTGCACCTTTGTCATTATCGTAAGATGTTTTTAAAGGATTCAGACTTTGTACAGAGGACACAACTAGACTTTTCATTGTGATAGCAAATTCCACTATTAAAACTTCACATTGTGCTGTATGGATCTGTCCTGGTAATAATGTGTATGATTTAACAACATATGAGCATTTAAGAACCATGCAGTTAAAAGCAGTTTGCAATGTAATGGTTTCAGGTTCTTGTTACATTCCCCTAGTTTGGAAGAAAGTACGGTAAGTGTATCTTATGGTAATCTATGCAGCTATGCACATTGAAACTAATGGACTGAATGTGGGCTGATATTCAGGGAGTCAGGGTAAGGTTCCCAGAAAAATGGTTTGACTTCTTTATCTTCTACTGAACATGGACAGGTCACTTAATCTGTATGAGGCTACATTAATTAGACTTTGTAAGCTCCACGGCGACATAATGTATAAAGAATATGTATGTGTTTAACACTTTCTAAACTGGTAAAAGCTGTACAGTTAATAGACTTTATTATAATGCAATGGATGTAGGTCCATCCATGCTTATATAGTACTAATAAATAGAAAGTGCATTACTTAGTTAAATAGCAATTGGTTTAAAGAGCAGAAAGCCTGTATAGGTGAGGGGCAGCCACAAAGTCAGATAAACATATACTGTATGTAGACACTCATATAGCTTTCCTATGTATCAGTGCATGTTAGAATTACAGGTTTAGGGATAGAGTGATATTGGGGTTAGTGCTGTTGGGGAAGGAACACATTGGGTAATGGTGGTGAGATCAAATTCTGCACTTGGAGTAATGTGATGTGTGAGATCTATCTGATTTGTACTAGAATTCACATTTGGGAGAATTAAAAAGGGGGGGGGGGGGTGCATCTATATTTTATTATTTTCTTACCGTCTGAGTCATAATGTTTCCATATATCCAGGAACTGTGAGGCAGTGAGTTCAGCCAGGTGCAGGTAAAGAGGCTGTTGTTTGAGTGCCATGCTTAATCCCAAGTGAGCAATGTAAATGACTGCACGTCTCTCAGTTTCTCTCCAATGATCTCAGCTTCTGCCTGAGTTCTGCTGTTTTATATCTTCCCAAAAGCTTGCAGTACATGCATGTGATCCATTGATGGCAGAGAGGAGCTCAACTGTCTCCACAGCCTTTTATCTGTGTTCCCTGATAGCTGTTCATTCATCTAGATACACACACTGTGTATACATATGTGTAAGTGGATGTTTTAATGCTGTGAATAGACCTCCTCTATCTCAGATAGATTATTAGCTGTGATCATAGTTATACTTCTCCTGGCTGGCTCAGGTTCACTTTAGCAACTGCAAATCTATCATTGCAAAATAAATCTGCAATTTTTCTGTCACTTCAGAATGGTATTCATTAAAAAACATTAAGACTGTGCAATTTTACTGTGATTTTAGTGCCTTGTCATTTATTTAACTGGTTATGTAAAAAAATAAAATGAAAGTTTACACAAAATTATAATGAAATTTACATCTACTGAAGTCTACAATTAATGAAAGTAAGGCATGTAAAGTATGGCTTTGTTCACACTAGAGTTCTGCATCCGTTTGGCCAAGGCTGAGTAAATCTCAGCTGTGTAATTAAATCATGGGTGTCTGCCACACTTGCATGCTGGACTAAGGTGGCCCTGTCCTGTCGGGTGGTGTTTTTCAAGTTTAATGTATACTGGCATGCAAACTCTTCAAAATGTATTCCCTGCAAGGCAGATTCTAGTAGTCTTGTCACCTGTTGTAATATTAAACATGGCACCCCCCCCCATCTCTGCAACTGCATTTACTTCTTTCACTGCATTCACTTTTCATCCCAAGCATTTTATCATGAGAAAACATGTCTGCCTCCATTTTCTTGTGGTAAAGCTCTAGAGATGAAAAGTTTTTTGGCAGATAAACATTTAACGAAAGAAACAAAGAATAAACAGGGTAAGAATCTGTCTTGTTTAAGATAAGGCTGTGTTTGCACCTCGTGATATGCCCATGCCACAGTGATAAACAATTCAGCTGTGGTGCATGGATTCAGAACTGCTTTAAATGATACTGGGTTTCTAATTATTTTACAAACCTACAGTCTATTCTCAAGGTACCAGTGATGCAGCAACAAGTTGTTGTGGGTCTCTTTTCCATCAGTTTTCCCCTAGATCAATGCAACGCTTTTCTTTGTTTAGTTTAATTATTTTGAAAGGGATTGGCTACCTCAGTTCAGCTGAGCTATAGGAAAAGTCCCAAGCATTTATACTTCTATAGATAGTTATTCACTTTAATCCAGTCATCATAGTGCTATGAAACTTAAGGCCTTATTGACTAACGTCCAGTTGTGTAGATTTCTGCATTTGCATCTGTTCTCCTCTTCCTCTCTCCTCTCCTCTTCACTCATTGAGCAAACTCTGCAAAGTGGAAAATATGTAACCAATTCAGGTGACCACGACAGTCATGTTCTTAAGTTGCTCTTTGCATCATTTTACGTGCACGTACGTGGGTACTCCTGCTATTGACTAAGCAGAGGAGTAGTTTGAAAGTGCGAATGCGACTAGGCAAACGCCCTGAATTCACAAGTTTGACTTCACCACTTCAAACTGGCGAATCGGGGGGTTGATGGCAGGGTTCTGGTGCTGCATAAGGTGACTATTCATTCAAAAGTGACAATGGCGCCTGCAATTAAATGACAACATGACCTAGGGACAAGGTGACATAGAAATAAAATATTCACAGAATACAGTTAGTGGGGAAAATTGATACTGATGTCACTGCACTTCACTTCGCATCACTCCAAATGACTTCTCAGTCGAGGTGAATTCGAACTTTAATTAATGAGGCCCCAAGATGTCTGCAAGACAACACAAAAAGTTCCAGTTGATTGAATTAACTTCTTATAGGCTACTATGACCTGGATACATAAAAGTCTACCTAGAAATTACTTTGTTTCAGTATGAATCAAGCAGTAAAGTATTCTGTTGCATCCATACTTACCTAACAGGGAATGATGAAGATGAGTAGAAACATTAATGATAAAACTAGTAAAGGTTGTTATGTGTTTATGAGCAGCTGTGTAAATCATATGATGATTATCTACATTCTATCTACACAGGTGCAGCCTATTCACTTCTGTTCAGCCCTGTATGAGACCTATTAATTTCTGTTTCTCTAGTTCAAGCTAATCTATAATTAAAACTGGTATCAGTAAAAAATCATAAGCTGGGAAACTAAGACCACTTCACTAGCAAGAGTCAAGCATTTTCTTCATTCACAAACACAGTTTGGAACCCTGGTTATCTGGCAGCAGGGGAGACTACATCTGGGATAAAGCAGCAAACACAAAGTAGGTGGATAACTGACAAAAGGGCAAGGAGACAAAATCAAGAAAGTGTTAAAAACAGGAAGAGTTTATGGCTGACAGCAAACTGTCAAGATCAGAAACAAAAAGGGGGTGAACCAAATCAGAAGCAATATGAACAGATCAAAGTGGGGAATTAGGGGGCTGAAGTCAGGCTTCCTAGTTTCCAACTGACTGCGCCACAATACACAAGATTTGGTTACTGACTCTGTACACATCATAGCTGTGTGAATCCTCTGTTTAGTGAACAGGGAGAAGAGAAATTACAACTATCGGAGCATAGGGACCAGGAGGGATGAGAACTCACTTCAACATTTGAATACTGACTTTGATGAACAAGTCCCATAGGATAAAGACAGACTACAGCTACAGTATGCAAACATGAATTTCAGTACCAGCCAGGGTTAGCAAGCATACAACAAAAGAGTAGCTATTCAGAAGGTATCCATTTCAAACTAGGAGGGAAGCACTGTCAGCTGTGTTACAATGATTTATGAAAACTTCAAGGGCAGCTGGGAACCAGAAATACATACAGAGGAGACATGGGCTTAAAGGTTTCAGTAACAAGTATCTACTCTGCTGAACTGCTGCCCCAACCAGATGCCTTTTCCATCTGATGACCAACTGCTGAAGGGATCCAAAGGTGGGTCCCAGAGCAGGTCTCGGTATGCCAATACCTTGATGAGTTTCATATAAAATGCTTGTATTCAGGACAATGAATTTTTTACATCCCATTCAATCAGTTGTTCCTCAGTCGTATCTTCTCAACAGTGACAGTTTTGTTTTCACTATCATTTTTCCTTTTCAATTTTCTGGAATAATAACACAAGCAGACAAAGTTTGGCTTGGAAACGGAAAATGATAAACAAAATAATGACATGTCAAACTTTTGAAAATGTAGATGAAATCAGTGACGTAAAACAAAAATGAAAACCATCCCATTTGATTTGGAAAGGCAAATTATTCCGACGTTGTACTTTTTATAAATCCCTGATTGGAATAACTTTTTTTTCTTTCTCTTTCATAGTTCCAGTCATGTTTTATCTATTGCAAACAAATCCCTGCTCTGCGTATTGCTTTCTATGGGACATTAGAATAGTTAATAAAAGAAAGCTACAACTAGCAATAATAGCTACAACAACAAAAAACAATGAAAAAAATTAGGAATTCAACTCAGATGTCAACATATTTATAAATATTGCATAGTCCATACTTTTTTCTGGTGTTAGTACCCTTTTATGTATATCTGTAACTCACTCTAGCAACAATCATCCTGGACCCAACAGCATACATTCAAGGGGGTTATTCACTAAGGCTAACAGCAGATTCTCATAGCAAATCTGCTACAGTTTCCTCATTGTAAAGGCACTACAATTTTCCAGTAATAAAGTCGCGACAATATTCTCATTATAAAGATGCGACCGTGACAATAGCAACCTATTGCGACTGTCTTTATCTTGCAAATTTACAATTCAGACTTTAGTGAATAACCCCCATGTATATGTTACGCCTGGATGTAACTTGCTAGTATCTTCCAAGTGACACTCACCACTTATCTGACAAGATATATACAGTATTATGTGCTTGCTGCAGTGTAATGAACATTTCTGTCAGTTTGCAGCGGCAGATAATTACAATGAGTATGTTAGCCCTTGTAACTGTTCCTTGTCATAATAAGAATAAAATATTATAGCAGAATAGTAACAGTAAGTATTACATATTATTACACATTACACAGAAAAAAAAAGAAATCAAATTGCTTTCAGGTAGGTTATCTGAAACTGTCTGAAGAAAAGATCTGTTTGCTTCACTGCATACGCATCAGGTAAATCACTTTAATTGGAAACTGAGCAAAGTTACAGTAAACAGGCATAACTGGTCCTTTATATCATGGGTCACAGAACAGAGGGCATAGCCTGCTGCAAATATTGTGGGACAAAACATTTGCTTGATTAGCAAATCATTTTAGGAAGCAATATTCTGCTTAATAAAGTCAATGGTTTTACTCATTGAGAAAAGCTAAAAGAGGATAGTGACATTGGTTCAGTATTTCCTTAAAAACATGATTAGGAAAAATCAGTACCAAAGCTCAGTATATAATTTATAGCAACAGAGAGAGAAATGAACAGAAAACAGAGAGACTATGGGTCTAATTCACCATTGTGCGAAGTGAGCCGCGAAGCGTTCGGCTCACTTCACAAATGGTATTATGCGCATGCTGATGTCCTGCACGCGGACATCAGCGGGCGCATTAAAGGGATTCCCCTCCCGGCGAGGAGACTCGAGTGCTCTCGCCGGGAGGGGAATCCCTTTAATGCGCATGCTGATGTCCGCGCACAGGACATCAGCATGCGCATAACACCATGTGCGAAGTGAGCCGAACACTTCGCGGCTCACTTCGCACAATGGTGAATTCCTCCTATATTATTTACTGCAACCTTATTGTAAATCTTTCAGCACATAACAGCTACCTCAAATACTAATAAAAATACAGAAGCTGCCCTAACACTGCATGTAGTTGGCATAGAAGCTAATGAGGCCAAAAAAAGGATGGAAATGCCATGTTTCAACAAGAGTAAAAGTGTAGCATTATGAAAAGCTAGCATGGCCTATGCACACATCATTTTGTATCCTTCTGCACTTGCACTGAGTGTTCAACCTAGTGAGTTCAGTATTTATTCTTCAATATTTTTCCACATTTGAAATTCCCCCACTAATACTATGAGACTCCATTTGGGCACTGGGTCACACTCCACTATACCAGAAAAGGGCCTCACAATACCGTTGCTACAAAGTCTTATGCTACAACATTAAGCTTCACTGAACAAAAGGGGACTAGCTCAAATTCTGAAAAACAGCCTAAGTATTTTATTGAAGGTAATTTCTGTGGCACATCACACAGTAGGTAGAGAAACCTGCCTTCTACTGATGAGAACCACAAACTCCAAATCAGATACATCCAGAGGTGTGGATTTGTATAAATGAAAGCTTAAATAAGAGTCAAAAATCCAGTGCATGAGGTGTCATGTATTGGACCAATAATGTAAAAAGGGCAAAACTTGCAGATACTCTCTGCCTGAATGGGATTTTTTTGCACAGATTTAATTGCAATGAGAAATTCTATCCATATATTCCAAATAAAGCAGTGTCCTCTTATAGTCAAATTACAATGATGGTGGTAGAATACTTGCTGAGCTGTCATAAGCTTTCATTTTAGAACGCTTATCCATTGGAAGCACTTGTCTTACTGAGCAACAAAGGCTATGCAAAACTTAAAAAAACTTAAAGTGAATTTGATGGCATACTGTATATTCAATACATATAAAAACAGTAAGAAGCTGAAATATATCTGCTAAGAATAAGCTTCACTGAAAACATAAATGTGTTTAGTAAATTGATTATTAAAGTATGACCTTTAAATCTGTACTGAGTTAGCTGTGAAAATAGGGTGCACATTGTTAGGATAGTCATATCTTTCCTTCAGTGAGACTATATATTATTATTATTATTATTATTATTAATAAATGGCTTATGGCTACAATGATAATAAAAGAGGTTGTTCTGGTCTTGCAATATATAAGTACAGGAAGGACGGCATGCAGCAGGCAAAGTATGGAGTGATGTTATAGTTGCCAGCTTTCCGGTGGCTGTCTTAATGCCATTGTATTATATCTGCAGGTTCTGTCTATTGTCTGCACAGTTGCCAAGTAACAATGACACAAAGTATGATAATAACAGTGTGATATTATAATGTGATTACATAGAGACGCAGTCACATAGCAACAATGCTAAAAACAATCATAATTAAGGAATAATTAAACATTGTACAAACCTATATTTACCTTCAGTGATGAACGCTTTAGAAATATCAGTCTGCTAACCTACATGTCAGTATCCTCTGTCCAATTATTGACTCCTATTGGGATTCTTATTGGATAGACCCAATTCATTTTAGACCCTATTCCACAAGATCAAGGACAGCAACACTAAATCAAATAAAGCAGTTGGTGCTGGCACTAGTGTATTATCCAAATAATACCTAGCTGACGCTAGGTTTTTAACTGAAGGTTTACAAATGTTTTTATATTTCAGCAGATAAAGATATTATTTGTAAAGTTGTTAGTACGAATCTAAAACCCACTTATGATCTCCTATGTGTTTTGTAGAACAAACTTACCAAAGAGGTAGTGTTAAATAGGACAGTGGGTCCCTTTTCAGAGTTGCCCTTACCCAATTTAGTGTTATCTCTTGAAGGAGCAGTTCCTTAAAAGAGGCAAGCAAAATTCATGATGATCCTCAAGGACAAATAATAAATTAGGCTCTGGACCAAAATTTATAAAAGGGTCAACATCATTCAATTTATAAGGCATTGGCCATAGTAATATCTGCCAGTGCTGGTGCAATAACAGCAATAACATGCAACTTCAACGAAACGCGTAGGACTACGCCATCTTTTATTGGCCATCATTGCAAACGCTTTTTAAACAAGATATACTTTTGTGAGTATATTCTTATTCTTTTATTCAATAAATTGTAAATGTTTTTACACTATGAACGGTTTCTTTCTCATATGTTGAATGGATTGCAATGGTGTGCTTTGAGTTGGAAAGTTAAAGTGGTACTACCCATTAAGCTGATTGATCGTTTTTCGGACTTCATTTTGATCCTACACAACTGGGAGGCGATACTACTGGCTGATACTCAGTTTTTAAGGCCTGAAATTTTCAGTGCTCTGGGAAGCACATTATTTGGAAGGTGTGGATACTTCACACAAGTTCAAATCACTAGAATTGTGGTTATCTATTTTCCAGCACCATTTATTTACACTTGGATAATTTATCTCATTATTGGACATTTGGGTCTTTTCCTTTATAATGAAGGTTATCATTTAATGCACTATATAGTGCTTTTTTTGTCATTTTGTGCTTCTTCCTTTAGGCAGCTGAAGCCACACAACACTTTTTCAATATACAGTACTATAACATTAAAATAGAGTAACTGCTACAAATTCCACCCAAATCCTGACCCATTAGGTTCAAAATTCACATAACCCCACCCCAATTACATAATTTTACACTGTTATGCCCCACCCCCTAGTCCTTTACTCCCAGTTAAGATGGGAAATTAAGGACATGGGGCCACTGGAGTTTCCCAGGTTTGGCCATTGCTCATGGGAGGACCATGAGGTTGTCAATTCATTGCACCAAATAAAATACTGTAATATCTAAAAAAAATAAATAAATCACTGGGATCTTATCTACACATCAAGTGATGACTTTACAGGGTACAGACCTCTGATACATCAAATAAGGCCACTCGCCATGCAGAGGAGGCGTCCAGTCAATGTATTTACCAGGTAACAAATAAGCCACTGCTTGTTAATGAAACTGGAATTTCTGTAAAAAAATTCATCAGTCTAATAATTACTAAATAAATGTAGATTCAGTAGTTCCGGTTCTCTTGTTCCAACTTTTATTGATTAAGCTAAAATGTGCAATACATTTTCTCACATTATGATAAAAGGGGGGCGGGGGGGGGTACCTTCATTTATACACAATTGCAACTGAAATGTTAAAATTACTGAGGGAGACACAAGGGAGTTTAATGACAACCTCACACTGTAGCTTTTTAAAAAGGGTATGCGCACATGAAAAGGGTATGCGCACATGAAAAGGGTAACTATTACCATAACAGCATGACACTTAAAAATCTAAGGATTGACATAGGAAATATTTTCAGTGACAAATACAGAAAATTTAATTAAAGCAACTGTTTTTGATTTACTTTATGGTGCCCGTTTTTGCACTGAAAATAAGTAAAATGCTATTTTTCCCATGATGCTCTTTTTTTCTCTCGTTTATTTCCAATTCCTACATATTCAAATATACCAGATAATATTCATATTTTCTGATGGAAATATCACATCTGAGAAACAGATGCAATTAAAAAACTAACCATAGGCTGTTTTTCTAAAGCATTAGCAAATATTCAGTATCAATTGTGCCAGCTGGCTGCTTAACCCCTTTCCTGCAAATACCCAGTTATGTAATGTTCTGCCAGTCAACTTTAATAAGGGCAGACAGCCCCCTTGGTCTCTGTTACTAAAGAATGGTTTCACATTTTTAGACAGAACAAAGGAAAAAAAGGATTCTGGGAGAGATGAATTCTTTCTTGATAAAACTGCTGCACTGTGCAAACATGAAGAGAGCTATTTCCTTCTAACCCTACGCAGAAAAATTATTTCCATTTTTTTCCACAGTGTTCTAGAGAAATTATACCGACTATAGTAAGAACAAAACATTAATTATCTTGTCCTAAATTGACATAGTCATGTCCATTGTAGATTAAATACCTGAATGACTGAATTTGAAACATCTGGTCTAAGAAAGTTAGGAAATGGATTTAGATATTTTTTGGAATGTGCAGTTTTGTGATTTAGTGGTTGAAATACATTTCCTATTGCCACCTTTAGAATCTTGCTTGGACCTTTGGAGCCCATACAAATATGTTTAGAGCCCTTTGAACTGACATTATATACACGTTTCTACCATCCAAATGTCCATTATTTGGTATACAGATGAAAACCTGTCATTCCCTGAGGCTTTCTCTGATTATTTATAACCCATATAGTTTGTTCATTACAAGAAATGTAGCACAGCTTCCCTAAAGGTACACTAAAGGTTCTTTCGTGATAAGTTTCAAATGATTTTCCAGCATCAGAAAAGCGTATCCAGTGCTACAAATGTTGGCATTCACTTACTAGTGAAAGAAATTCACAATAGTGCTCTCTCTAAAAGCAATCAGTAGCAGCTTCTTGCAATTGGCAGTTTCTGCCCCACTTCTCCCATAGCCAAGGTGAGATATTTCCTGACTGATCATGTCTTCTTTTCTGAAGCTCATTAAAATACAGGATTTGGAAACCTTTTTAATACCTATTTGGGAAAGGTCAGAGAACTACAAAAGCAGGAGAGATTACTGGTGAGTTCTTCTACATATTATATGGGGGAATTAAATGATCTTGTAATCTTTAGAATAAACTGGCATACAGCTCCTCTGCAAGAATAACAGTAATGGTTGGGCTGTCTATAAATTTCCTGTGGTCTCTTCATTATGTCATGTTGATGATCCAGCCTCTAAAAGACTTCTTGGTGGAATCTTTAACTTACAGCAGTCAACTTTGGCTTTGAGTACCACCAGGACTTATTCCCAGAACTACCACACAGGAAATGCAAAGGAACCAACCATATGAGGCTGTGTGAAAGCAAAATGAGATTTGACTGACAGGCAGGGGTCAGTAACAACAGGTCAAAAGGTACAGGAATGGTGGCAAAGGTGAAGTCAGAAAACAAGCCAGTAGTCAAAACTGGAATAACAAAAAAAAATGAACAGACACACTGTATTTTAATTAGATTCACTGATTGGCAGGAGGGCTTGTCAATAATGGGAGCATTCTATATTCATTTAAAGGAGAACTACAGTATAAATAAAAATAAGCAACCTAAAATGATACCTGAGTCTAAGATGAAAGATGGCAATGACAGCTTGAATTGTGGCTGGCTCCTATACCTGTGAAAGCGCAGTCTAGTCTGCCTCCGTACATGGCAATGAAAGCACAAATCAAGCTGTCAATGTCATGTGTCATCTTAGATTCAGTTATCATTTCAGATACCTCATTTTTATTTACAACTTTAGTTCTCCTTTAACAGGGACAGAAACTGACCATATATCAAATAAACACTAAGCGGCCTTTAGGCTGGGTTCACATGGGTGAATTTTCTTCTGGTGTTTTTTTAAAAAAGCACAGGGTAAAAAAAATGCAATCACAATCACAATGGGAAATTTCCTTATCTGTTTAAAAGAAAAAAAGCATGCGCAAGGGTGACTTCACATTGTCTGCTCACTGTCCCACTGCTGTCACAGTCACTGTCACAGTGCTTTTCCCTGAAGTGTGACTGCTATTGTTAAATTCCTATTGCTTTTAATCCTGTTGCATTCTTTGCATTCCATTTAACACAGTAAAAAAAAAAAGCAAAAAGCATCCTAGCGCATATTCCTTTCTATGAAACACTAGTGAGGCATTGCACAGTCGATAGTCATTAATTTCAACGTGTTTTTGTGACCATGTATCTTCTTCAGCAAAGGAAAAATCACCTGTGTGAACCCAGCCTTAACAGAAATTAAAGTACATTTATATTAGGAGTGTGGGCATTGAATGAACAGAATCCAAGTGGGGGATGCAGAGCTGAGTAACTCATTCACACCACACTGATATAACAGCAGCCTGGGTGTACCGTGACAGATACAGGAGTGCTAGGATCAGGTTGTGGAAGAAAGTGGAGTCAGTATGAGAAAATACAAAATATATGTTTTACTTACCAATGAAATTCTTTGTTCTTCTACATGCAAATTACAATAGCAATTTTCCAGTATAATCTTTGAATTTCTAAGGTATAGGTTCCTATGTATTTTAATATAGACAAATCCTTTTCCACTGTCTAGAGTGACTTATCAAACTTTCTCACAATTTCTCACAAGTTGAATACCAGCATTCACCCTGAATTCTCCATCATTGTGGAGTGCTATAGGATAGCTTTGATAGTAGTAGACACATGGACTGAATCTCATTTTAACCTAACAGCAGCTCTGTATCAACATCTTTGTAGTCCAGAGCTTTTTTCTCAGGAGGCATTTTAGATCAGATCCCATAATGCCTGAGAACAAAAATACCTTTAGTCAGGATATATTATTCTAACTGATGATAGTTTAAAAGCAAGAGAAAATCATATTAGACAATTAATAAAATATCAGAGTTGTCCGAAATGAAAAAAAAAGACTTTTAACATTACATTTTATAGTAATTATTCATGTCAGACCTCAATTTAGTTATGTATATCTATATTAAAGACACCCAAGCCACTGTAATTATCCATCAGACTTCTATAGCATCCCCTAATCCCAGTTCTTAAAAGAAGCCATGGGATGTGTGTGAGAAAATAGTTCAGCCAACTATAAATATCTTCCTGTGATTTCTGAAAGCTTTTGTTCTGCAGTTCCCCTTGGCTCCCCATGTGTCAGAGCCTCTCCAGTCATACAGGTAACAAGCACAGAAAGCAGAAAACTTACAGCCTGCTGGCCTCATATTCAGTCATTTTCCAAACTGGAAGCACGAAGGAAGAATAAAAAAGTCACTCTTTGTCAACTTATCCCATTTCCACAGCATAAAAGCAGAAGAAAAGAAAAATATAAAGGAAATACATTCTCACATAGAAGCAATAGCCTCTCTTTTTAACTCTTTACCAACTGCCTAAGTAGTCAACAAAAATATTCTGGCATCATTACAGTATATTCTTTTCCACCAGCTGGAGACTACATTAACAGGCCGTTTAGTTAATAGGTTTTGTTAGCTGTTTTCAAACACGGTCTCTGGTCTTAAGTTAAGATGTAAAGAAGGCAAATGATAGAGCTCTATGTTCAACATTAAAATCACATTAGCCTTTCCAGTGCCCTCCACTATAAATTCACTATATAACACCCCTAACACCTAAAATATATATTTCTAATATTGTTCAGTAGGGTTGTCCAGAGGTGTTGGTCAAGCAAATTATTTGCAGAGTTTCCATGCTGACAGGATCAAGCATGCAAGTTAATTTAAAATAATTATGGCAAAAAAAAAAACCTTACAATTTTTTGGGGACTTTGGGGATTGAACTCCCCCAAAGCCTGTCCCCTAGGCACACCCTTGGAATTATCCACTATCATTCCTTCAGCATATATGTACTTCACTTCGGGAATCTGGTTCATTACCCTAAAAATGAACACAATTAATCTGACATTCATAAACTATACTGACAACATTATAGTATAATATAATAAACAAATTTTAACATATAGATAATAATATGTCAAAAACATGTTTTTGACTTTCCATCTCCTAAAAGATTACACAATGAATTTCTTGAGGATAATACGTGAATTTCCGTAGTTCTTTATATATAAAGAATAAGCACACTACAACACTTTTATTTGGCAAACTTAGTTTAATTGTATGGTTTTGTTCAAAAAGGCACAAGTTACAAGACACGTATACTCTTTTTTCATTTGATCTGATCATATATATAAATCAAGAAATATACCGGCATATATATATATATATATATATAACTATGAAATAGTAGCCCAAGTGGTGATAATGAAACCTATTTTCCCTGGTTAATGATGACATGCTCAACCTATGGGTTAATGCCGATACCACAGCTGACTACACAAAATTGTTACTAGCAAATCCCACCCATACAAAGTTCCTACTCCTGAGTCACCTCCTACCTTTTTTTCTGCCCTTGGTTACTGACACTTTTTTGTGACCCACAGATCCCTTTGAGGTTCTATTAACCAGGGAAGTTTGTAGCCACAATCCCTTGAATATGTTACATACCTGTCCCACGCTCCTGCAGCGTCCTTTCCTCCGGCGGCCGTCATGGCTTTGAAGGACAGGCGTCATTGCTTAGCAACGACACCGGCCCCTCCCTTGCAGCCGGCGGGGAGTTTTAAAAGCCGGCTTCTCAGGCAGTGCGGTGCCTGAGTATTGTGTGTACTAGGTCCCTGTTAGTTTGCTACATTATTAAGTTAGTTCTGTTACCTGTTCCTGGGCTAATTCAGCCATTAACCTGTTCCTGGGCTAATTCAGCCATTAGCCTGTTCCTGTGCTAATTCAGCCATTAGCCTGTTCCTGTGCTAATTCAGCCATTAACCTGTTCCTGTGCTAATTCAGCCATTAGCCTGTTCCTGTGCTAATTCAGCCATTAGACTGTTCCTGTGCTAATTCAGCCATTAACCTGTTTCTGTGCTAATTCAGCCATTAACCTGT
>WMED01009162.1:0-16474 GCA_019650415.1 Pipa parva | reverse complement strand
ATGGACTGCACAGCTTCTCTGGGGCCCCTGCTCTCTGTCTGGGGATTCGGGCAATCGCCGGCAGTATCACCGGGTCTCTCTCTCCCCCTGTCTCCCGGTCAGCCTCCTTTAAGAGCGCGCCGGCCCTCCCAGCTAGTAGGCCTAGTTTCTCCTTCTGGGCCCAGTCAGACGCGGCACTCCCCACTGCCCTCCGCTTTCTGCGGCGGTTATCTCCCGGCGCTTGGCTCAGCAGGTGGAATGCCGGTGAGTACTGGTGTTTTTATTGATTTTTTTTTTTTTTTTTTTTTTTTTGCGTTTATATTCGCGTTTTTGGGGTATTGGGACACAGAGCTCTCTGCTTATGCTGCCGTTCACCTAGGCTGTCAGACCATGCTCCCGGTATCTAACACTTCTAATGGCCACCATTTCCCTATTGCTATGTATTTATTGATGAAGGCTGCTGTATGCAGTACAGTATACAATACACTTGGCATATACTATTGTTTTTTTAGTCTATTTGCACTGCACTCTAGCTAAGACATATCCAGTGTAAGTATAGTATCTGCATCACCAGGAATACAGCCAATCAGACGTGGTGAGTGGTGAATTCCACTGTGTAGTCATTTATTATAGTCCTTTGTTCGCAAACAAAAAAATTACTTCAGTTTCCCACAGACTAGCCTATCAAATAACCCCCTTGGTTTAGTTGATTAAAATGCACATTGTACAGCTGGGTTGCTTAGCACAAAATCATTTTTGCCATAAAAATAAAAGTGTGCAACTCCTGATTCTTAGGATTCACAAAATGCCAAAACCTTAGTAAAGTTTAAAAGCCAGAGTAGAAATCACGGCTCAATGAGTCTGTAAAGCAGTTGCTCCACTCTAATAGCCCAAACAACCCTAGACATTGTTGAAGTTTCTGAAGCCTGGGGCTAGTATGGCTTATTAATTAAATAGCTAATCCAGAAGCCTGCTAAGATATACAGTACTCTATATGATGGGAATAAATAATGTATGATTTAGCAAATGGAAACATTCACAGGAAAAAAATCCTTGATTAGGGTTCACATTACATTTGACTAAGCCTTAAATCACAGCTCTGCATGTTAATGAGTCCATTACATTCTCCTTATTATAACAAATCATTACTGAGTAATAGAAACTGTTCTCACTCTGGTTGATTCCCTAGTGGGTGGGAGAACTGGTCCATCACCTCTTCTTTTACCTTGCTTCATAGATCTTTGTATTTCCCCTGTTTACACTCGATTACTTGTTCAAAATGTCTGTTACTTTCCAGTACACAAAATCTTCTCTCACTTCTTTTCCACCAAACAAATTCAGATTGGTTTGATATAGCTACTGTATCATTGCAACTAGTGGTGCAACTAGCAATAACTGCACCTGGAGCAAAATGTTGCCTCTATTATAACTACATTCTTAATCCTATGGCATCCATTTGCACTGTAATGGTGCTGTTTTAGTCTGTTCTCTACTGTAAGATACAATTATTTTATCCATTGGGGCTCTGGTGCATTATTTACTGCTACACATGCTGTAATTACGCCCCTGATTGCTCTTCAAGTATTCACAGTTTAGAACATTTTCTAAACATTACCAAATCCTACATTAAATTCGCCTAATGACTTAGTAGGCAAGGTTGAAAAAGACATCATTCCAACATGTTCCACCTTTGCATCAACCTTTCCATGCCAATTTAAAGCAGGCAAAAATTGTAAAGGGGAATAATCTGCCTAATTTCAGTTAGTCAGTTTTATTAGTGCTTGGATAACATTGTATCACCCACATATGGGGAACATCTGGTTTATTTATTATTTCTGGTTTATAAAAAGTTAGCTATATAGTCCCAGATTTGCACATTTTTTCTATCTTGGAATAGTCATTTTGTTACTCATGAAAAGAAAATGTTGCTCAGCTCTGAAGTGGAAGTATTATATAAGCTCTAAGAACTAAAGAACCTTTAAGCGACTGCCCATGAAGTCAGTATCTAGCAGTGAACTGTCATCTCTAGTGGAAAGTGCCATGAGATATGTGAAAAAGGAGAGTTTAGAGTGTTGTTATAATGGAATTAATATAAATGGAATTGAGTTATTTTCTGAATATTATATTTACCCTACTTCTGTATTTATTTAGTTCATTTCTTACAAAAGTGGGGAATTATTGTCAATTTCTATCCACTTCATGATAAAGAGCAATTAAGTATTTTGAAGAAGAGATGGTATAAAGAATTAAGTCTGGCTCCACAACCTATAGGTAAGCATTCTGGTTCTGCATTTTCTCTATAGCCAATATGCTTGTGTTTATATGTTGTTTTTTGTTCTTTATTATTGCCCATTTACTTTCACATTGGTTTTCTAAAGACACTATACTACCATACTGTACTTACATATTTAGTAATATAATTGCCAGCTGTGGTACTATTCCTCTGCTGAAGTTAATAAAACACTGTCTATACAGAATGAAACAATGACCCCCAGTTGTCACATTGAAAGATGGTTCAATTCTTGTTTCATTTTACTGAGATGTTTTTTAACTCACCAGAATTATCACATTTATTATGCTGTCCTGATTGGTAACAATTCATAAGTAGTTTTGCAAACTGCATGGAGTTTGTATGTTCTCCCCACACCTTTGTGGGTTTCCTCCAGGGCACTCCAGTTTCCTCCTACAATCCAAAAACATACACCTGTGTGTCACTGAATAGGGAAACTAGATTGAAAGCTCCACAGGGTAGGGACTGAAGTGAATGATGAATCTGTAAACCGCTGCATAATATATCAGAGCTATATAAATACAATACAGTATGATACAATACAAAAAAACTGCTCTCCCTCCCCCAAGATCCTGCTTGAGTATACATAAAAATAATGATTGTCTATGGTTTTAATCTACTCACATGTTTGCTGCTGGGTGTGCGTAGTCAAAGGCATCTCTTAAATGCCTAAAATTTGGATAGCAAGTCTGGAAATACCAGCAGCCTTACAATATCCAAATTGTTTTAAAGAGTAAAAATACATAATCTGTACTAAAGTTACTATACATGTATAATTCTATGCCTACAGATGATGTACGTGCTTATTTTGGAGAACCTGTGGCTTTATATTTCAATTTTCTTGGATTTTTCACTATTTCCCTCTTTGCTATGGTACTACTCAGTTATGTTCCAACTTTTCTTCAAGATTCGACTGACAAATACATTGTTTTTTCTGTGTTTAATGTTGTTTGGTCCACCGTCACCTTGGAACTGTGGAAACGCCACAGCTCTACAAAAGCTTATTTCTGGGGTACTTTGAATATGAAGAATTATTTTAAACCCCCTCGAGCACAGTTCTGGGGAACTTTGACTAAAAACCCCATCACAGGAAGGTTGGAACCCCACTATCCACATTGGAAGCGTCAAATGAGAATTCTTTTTGTGACAGTTCCAACTGTAGTTATATTTTTGGGACTTGCCATTGACGGGATGGATATGTATTTATACTGGGAAAGATGGACCAAACATTGGTATCAAGGAAACACCAGCAAACTGTCAGCTATAGGTCCATACTTACCGAGTGTTTGTCACACCCTCTTCATGGAGTTTTTGAATGCTGCATATATGAGAGTTGCTACAGCTCTGACTGAATATGGTATGAAACATTTTTTAAAATAATCTTTTATTTTTGTAACATTTATAAATAGTACTGTACTGTTTTCATTGACAATTTATGCAGTACCCTTTTCTGCCATTGCCCAGGGTGAGTGATGGATTAAGTGTACCTTGGACCCTAGGCTAGATTGATATTTATAGGCCCCCTGTCACCCCCATTTCCCTCCACTAGTAGTATGCTGGGGTATTTCTATCTCCTAGGAATGACAGGGGCAGACGGCATGTTGGGGCTAGTTGGTGTCTCTGGTGGGCTATATGCAAGTTTGCATCTTGTGAAGTGAATTATTATTTCTCATAGGCTGAATGCGAAGACTACACAAACAACCAGATTAGTAGAAGCTCTGATATAACCAAAAACAAAAACTCTTGCCTTGATTCAGTATAAGAAAAAAAGTTTCAACAGCAACCTTAATATACCTAAACAAATGGTTTATTTTCAAAATGAACATTTGTCAATGATGATGTGCATTCTACAAAAAGCAGATGTCTTTAAATGCAAGCTTTTAAGACAATGCAACCATGGTTTTGATTAAAAAAAAATGCTAAATACTGCATTCTGGAGGTTCCTTTCTGTGAAATTGTTTAATATTTACAGAAATAATATAATATACATAATACATATTTTATATATATAATAGTAATAATAACTAGGCAACTTTGGTCAAGCTTTGTTATTTCCCTGCACTCGTTTGCTAGAGAAAAGTGTCCAGTGCTAATATTTAAAGAAGTCTTTTTTTTTGTTAAGATAGGGATGTCCCCTGTTATGAAGCAGTTAGAAAGAATCCCACCAGTTGTGGAATGCAGGTCCCACCTCGGACCCCTCAATCCATAGGCAGGCATGGGATGAAGGGTCTTAGGCTAGGGGGCAGTTTTTGATTTTTTAGAGAGGTTAGAGTAATTTTTTTTTGCAGTTTTGCAGTTTTTTTTCTCCTAATGAAAGAAACATTCATTGAACAGGGGGTTATTCATCAAAGTCTGAACAGTTGCGTAAATGTCCGTATTCACATCCATTCGCGACTTCTCAAACTCCGTTTATTCAACAGTCTGATGAATTCGCGACCAATTCTAATGCTTACTCCAGTCCCAGACTTACGGAGCCCTTTGCATCAATTTGCGTGCACAGGTAATTCAGCTATTCAGCATGCAACAGAGTCTGTCGTAGGGGCATATTCTGCAGTGTGTACTGCTCCAAATTTACCTGTTTGCCTTCGCCACCAAAGAGTGGCAAATTGAGGGGTTTGATTGCAGGGCTTCAGTGTTGCATAAGGCAATAATTCATTCAAAAGTAACAATGGGGACTGCGACTAAATTAGTCTACTACTAAACATGAACTAGGCACAAAGTGAAATATAATAATAATTATATTTCACTTTTAAACAGTTAGTGGGATATGATGAGACTGACGTTACTGCCCTTCACTGGAGGAGTTCTCCTCACTCTGCATGACTTCTCATCCTACTATTGTGTGAATGACTACGTCACACTACGGCATGTGATGGTGTCCAACACTTTCCGCTGCTTCATGAATAAGGAGAAGTGAATTTGCAAATTCCTAATTGTATTGATATGAACAGACACAGAGTCACTATGCAAGGTAAATACAGACTTTGATGAATAATCCCCTTAATATCCACAGATTAGAAGACAGGATCCTATCATGAAAGGATATCATACATATTAAACAATTTTTTCATGGACAAGAGAACAGATCAAATATATAAATTCATATTAGTAACCACAATTTACTTTAAATTTCACAGAGAATCACAGACTTGAATCATCATTTCAAAGCCACCTGACCATAAAAGTACTTGTGGTAAGCTTGTGATTAATACAAACCTAAGTAGCTTTTTGGGTTGTCAGACTGGTTGACTGTCACACAAATAACAAGGACAGTAACCAAATGAAATAGGCATAAACAGTATGTGTAATGTCAGTGTCATTGTAACTACACCAAATTTAATATAAACCTTATCATGACATATTTCAGGCCAAGTAAGCCCTTTCTCAAATGACCAAACAAGGACAGTACCTAAAGGAGACCTAAATCAAAAAATAGAAAAAGGACAGTTAAACTACTTACCTTATACAGAGCCGATTGATTATAGTCACAGTATGAGCTATGCTATAATTAGCCGGCACCCGATGCTTCCTTCACAGCGCTGGCTGACTGAGAAGCCAGCGTGCAGCTCCTGCCAGTTGTTTTACTGGCTTCAAACATCATCTCGCTCATTGCTGGGAGCTTTCTCATTGGCCCCCGCAATGAATGTGATGATGTTTAAGCCATTTCTCACACGAGTTGAAACATGATGGGAGGAGCTTTGCGCTGGTTTCTCAGTCAGCCAGTGCTGTGAAGAAGCATCGGGAGATGCATTGGGAGCCAGCTAATTGCAGCACAGCTCATGCTGTAACTGTAATCAATCGGCTCTGTATAAGGTAAGTATTTTAACAAACTTTTTAAATTTTTTTGCTTTAGTTCTCCTTTAACACCTTGCCTGCAAATATACCTTTTACCATTAATGTTTTTATTGTTACTTTTGAATAAACCAGGTGAAAATAGATAAAAGGGGTTATCTAAAGAGAGAATTCTCATTCCCAAATGAATTCATTTGTGCCAAATTGACATTTAGTAGCAATTGCAATTGTACATATTGTCAGGATTACCCAAAATGAGAGGAATAGGAGATCGCCAAAACCAGAAATTTCCCACAGTGAACTTGACGCTAGCTACCGCCTAAGACGCTGCTGGTCTTCACTTAGAGCTCCCGCAAGGGAGTTAGGAATTAGCTGCTGGCAACATTCAGGTCACGGTCCCTGGGGTAGCTATTCACAGATGGAGGGAGGAACCAAAAGAGTAGTCAAATCCAGGCCGAGGTCAGGGCAGGCAGCAAAGACGTGTGAACGAGATACTGGAAAATGATCAGGATAGGCAGAGTTCGGGCAAAAACAGGCAGAGGAAGGTCAGGGCAGGCAGAAAACGATCAGGGTCAAAATACAAGCCGGGAGTCTTTATTAACCAGAAGAACAGAACTGTAAACCACATAAACTCATAACAGAGGTTCTATAATCGGGCGCAGAGCAGACTGACAGGCTCCTTTATAAAGGAAAAGGAGCCTGTCTCCTGATTGCAAGAGAGAAAAGGCGCGTGACCGCGTCATGCACGCCCAATGTCAGTGCGCACGGATGTGGTCTCGCGAGAGGACCCGGCGCTTCCCAGTGCCAGAGACAGAGAGGCACTGAAACGAGGAATGGTAAGTAATCCTCCTAATACATATTCACAATTTCATTGAATCGTACTGCTACAAACTTAAGAGGAATGAACAGATTCAGGTGAATAGCAGCAGTTCATTACGGGGGGGGGGGGTAAGTGCCACACATGATGATCATGTGATAGTGACGTCATGACATCACTGTTAAGTGACGCATCTGGAGTGGTTCTAAAGTCCCAATGCATTCTTCTGTTCTAGAATGAAAGGCTAGGATTTCTCCCGGTGCACCCCTTATTTGTAACAAATAATTTTTTTTTTAATAGTTATCACATTATTGGAAAGGATTTCTATAGCAATTTATACATTAACAAAGGCTACTAGCTACCGGCTGGAGAGAGCCACAAATTCTGAAACATATCTATTTTAACCTCTAAAAACCTGATGGGCTGAACTTCATTCAAAATTTGCTGATAGCCTTATTCCTTTAGAAAATGCTAATAAAATTAATTTGTTAATGCTAACAAAATAAATCATGCTGCATAGGCTACAGAGGGATGCAGTAAATAGCTGTCTGGAGAAAAGCTTTTTTGATTGGAGAGGATATAATTCCCTCCCCAGTATTGCTGTTCAAACCCCTTTGCTTTATTTGAGGGGACTGAATATCTGCCTGACGTTTTACTGGGGCTTTTTCATGAAAATCCCAACAGTCATGTAAAAGTGTGAATTCACATTTATTTGCCACAAAGTAGCAGATTTAGAAAATCCACAACTATCGAAGCATAGTGACCCAAAGTAACTAGAATTCACTTTGACAGTCAAATTTTCACTTTGATGAATAGGCCCTTCTGAGTCTGTCATTGTCCTTAGTCTTTAAAAGTCTACAAAATAATGGGAGTATGTGAGTGTGCTGATCTCTTTATTCAAAATATCATTTTATTTTTCCCTAGTTCCGTTTTGTAAACTGCTTTGGTCTCTTAATGTATATAACATTCTGCTTACAAGATCTTGAACTGCTTAGGAAGGTGAGTTTTTACATTTATCTGCACCTTTCTGCGCTTCCTTTATTTAAAACCTTGTAGATGGTGTTTATAATAGCAGTGGCCATTCAATAAATGTTTTTATTAGTCATCTTAGTAACCAGCATTTACTTCTAGTGGACTTTAGGGGGGAATTCACCATAGTGCCAAGTGAGCTCCGGATTCTTCGCCTCACTTCGCACACACTGTTATGCGATCACTGATGTCCTGCACGCGGACATCAGCGAACACTTTAAAGGGATTCCAGTCTCGGCGAGGCAACTCTTTTGGTCTTGCCAAGACTGGAATCCCTTTAAAGCGCTCGCTGATGTCCACGTGCAGGACAACAGCGAGCCCATAACACCATGTGCGAAGTGAGCCGAAGGATTCGGAGCTCACTTCACACAATGGTGAATTCCCCCCGTTATCATGACTTATTATGTTCAGTCCTGTACTCTTTGTCTTCCAATATGCATACATAACATCAATGCCTCGTTCCCAGGTTGCAGCACTCTAGGAACCAATAATGTAAATGTAAACAAGAGCAGTTTGGGAAAATACAATAAAAGTGAAAAGTAGAAAACTAAAACAAAATAAAAACAGGGCTGTTTGCCTGCTGTCCTTGGAAACCATACCCGATCTTCTGCCACACTGAGCAGTGAATTAAATTGCACAAGTAGTGTTGACTGATAACCTTTTTGACTGATTATTTGAATGAGTTGTACTCAGTCCAGCAGAAACTTCAATGTGCTTGTTATGCTGTAAAATGTTTAAATGAATGCATCAATACAAAATACCTGGTAAACCTGGCGCCATTGATTTGTAGGGGAGACAATGAAATGGAGGCAACACGCTAGAGACCACCTCACCAGAACTCTGTCAGACTGCTGCATGCAGGTCCTTGTGTCTGTGCTCCAGCGCTTTCCCCACAACTCATGGATTTCCAGGGTATTGCTGCTTTTATTCCTGAGCAGTGAAAGCTCAGCAATTGCTAGTGTGACCTTATCCTTAGAGACAGTTTACTAACTGTGATACAAGCTGTCATAATTACAAATAAACAATCATGTAAAAAGAGGACACAAAGCTATAGTGTGTGATGCTGGTTAACCTGCATAGTACTTGTAATAATAAAACTTACACAAAGGCAGAGGAGGCAGACAATGATAATGACTACTGAATAGAATAAGCGATAATGTAACACTAATCACTCCCATTACTGCAGGAGTAGAATCATTTTACTTACTGTTCCAGGGAATTTTAAGGTCATGTGGCTTGTGGAGAGACTGAGACCTAATTTAGTGGTCTACATCCCAGACAGGCTGCACAGAGTAGGCAACAGCTTTACCTTGCATTATGACAGCCCCAACCTAAAATATTCTAAACACATGGCTAAAAGGGCAACAAAACCCTAAATGTATTTTTTTATGTTTCAGCATTGTCCAACTTCTGTCATTCAGCAAACTGTTCCACCTGCTTGTTAAAAGCCAGTTCCTAATAAAACCATCTGAACAACAAACAAAAAAGGTAGCGCTTGACAATGAGTGATAAATTATATGTGATGTAAAAGTCCAATGTCAAGCAAATATATGCAGCTTCTCCAACGGTGTAGGCGTTCAATCTCTACGTATATAAAGGTGAAATGAAATCTAGAAGAAAAGTGCAAAATATAGAAGGCAACATAGTGCCTTATCACATGGATAAAAAATGAAGTGATACAAAAAGTACTGATCCACCAAACAGATATAGGTAGTGCTGTAGTGAAAGCAAGAATTAATAAATCCACAGGTGATGTAAACACGTGCTCAGCTCTCTGAGAGTGAGAAAACTCACCAGAAATAAATCAAATAAAAACATATATAGGAATAGCATCCTGAGGAAGCTGCCCACTGGAGGCGGAGAAACGCGTTGAGAGAAATTATACCACTACTAAATTTGTAACGCTTTTTATCACTTGGCCGCTTGTGAGTATGATTGCTGGATTTTTATTTGTTTTAAAATAATAAAACGTTATTACACTCTATTGGATATTTATTATCTTCACATGAGAGGACTCACAATCATTGAGTGGCTTTGAGACTACATTGATGGGTGATCGCCATTGCTGTTTGAATTGATCGCTGGATGCTATTCCTATATATGTTTTTATTTGATTTATTTCTGGTGAGTTTTCTCACTCTCAGAGAGCTGAGCACGTGTTTACATCACCTGTGAATTTATTAATTCTTGCTTTCACTACAGCACTACCTATATCTGTTTGGTGGATCAGTGCTTTTTGTATCACTTAATTTTTTATCTATGTGATAAGGCACTATGTTGCCTTCTATATTTGCGCTTTTCTTCTAGATTTCATTTCACCTAATAAAACCATGATGTAATACTTAAAAAGCTGAAAAACTATTAACAGAGCTGGGGGTCATCAAGATCACCCGTACCACCATTTATGCCCTAATATAATTGATAAAGAATCAATATTAGACTACTACCCTCCATTTCTTATTCCATTTATTTGATTCTTCTTTACTCCACTGTAAGGTTCTTCCTATGTCCCTGACAGATTATATTTTATGAATGGCTCTTAATGTCTTTACTTGAAGTA
This sequence comes from Pipa parva, assembly GCA_019650415.1. Taxonomy (NCBI): domain Eukaryota; kingdom Metazoa; phylum Chordata; class Amphibia; order Anura; family Pipidae; genus Pipa; species Pipa parva. The sequence continues at coordinate 6,007 of WMED01009162.1, read as the reverse complement.
CACAAAAATTCATTAGTTGGATTTTATTTTGCTTTCATCTTGCCAACACTATATAACCATGTAATGTGAAATCAATGTATACTTTAATAACACAATTTTACTTTAAATGAAATTACCCACAGCGTCTCTCTTCCCTTCTTATTGTGTCTCAAGTAATCAACCAGTTTAATGAGTCACTGCTTCCATACCTAAAGCAGAGGCTAAAGTTTAACACTGTGTGGGCAAAAAAGACCAGAATGGACTCATGTCCTTTCATTGATGAAGTTGTTTCAGAAGGAGACAAGTTTATATATCCGGTAAGTCATTTTGAATAAATATTTGTTCATTTTTAACATGCATAAAAAGTCAACTGCCGGTGGGCCCTCTGGACATATTCCTGAGAATATCTGGGAGGGGTTTGGAAGAAATAAAGAGGTAGGATACAATTAAACCATAGCGTCTGAAGAGGGAATGAAGAGGCAATGAAAAAAATCTTTTGCTTATTGGGCCCTGATCGCTTGTATAGTGGTGGGCCCCAACTTATGTCTAGCAGATCATTTTATTTATTTTATATAATCATTAAAGTTACATTTTCTGTGTACTCTAAAATTCTAATAGGCCGATAGTCTGGAAATTCCAATATTCCAGAACAACTATGGTGTCAATGGGGGGGAGGGCAAAAAGAATGCAGGTGGTTAATCAAAAGAGGAGCTGAGTGCAGGTTCTGGTTTTAGTGAAACTGGGCAAATCATGGGGATCCCCCAAACTCCAAGGGAACCCTCGACAGCACTCTGCACAAGGCTTCTGTACAACTGTACTAAGCTATATTTTCCTTCAAGTGCTTCTCCTCAAGTACTAAGAGCAGTGCTAAAGTAAAGCAGGGCCATGTAACTGTACAGAAGTGCTGTGCAGAGAGCTTGCCCCACTCCATTGCATTTGCTCAGGTTAACAACCCCCAACACCAGCCCTGGCTGAAAAAATTGGTGGAAAATAAGGAGTCAAACAGAGGGAGTTGTATTCTATGGAAAAGATGATATGCAACACTTTTTAAGTTCTTTTAAATTTAGCTGCAATATCAATAAGGCATTGCCCCTAAATATATCATATTTAAACTCCCAGTTTGTCTCTTTCTTCCCAAATCTGACATTTCGTAATGGCTGTAACCAAGTGCATTTCTGGTAATCCCTACAATGGTTTCTCTCTTGCTGACTAAGCAATGAACATTTCCCTTCTTTATGTTTTACTTCCCCTAGGTTTCAGTATTCAGTCATTTTGGGTTATTTCTCTTGTTTTCTTCTGTATTGGAAGCATTCTTTAAAAAAAGAAAGAAAATCAATGTGTCCACTCTTGATTTGCATTGTGTTTACATACAATAGGCCAAGTATTTGAGTTTGAGCAAAGTTGCGTCCACATCCCCTTTAAATTGCCTAGGCATTCTAATTTTTTTTCATGTTTTGTAGGGATTGTTTGATGACTACATGGAACTTTTGGTGCAGTTTGGTTATGTCAGTCTTTTTTCCTCTGTCTATCCCATTACTGCCCTACTGCTGATTGTTAATAATATCACTGAGATCCGAACAGATGCATTCAAGCTATGTCAAGTATTTCAGAAACCGTTCTCTTATCCTGCAGCCAGCATTGGAGTATGGCAGGTAAAATAATGTGAGCAGTTAATCTGTTAGTTACTGAAAACACTTAAAGGAACGATTTAGTCTCCAACAGTTGTGTGTCCATATAAATGCTTTTTGCAAGACATACCAGTATTATTTACCAAAATCCATCCTCTTCAGTTTACAGACAGTTTATTACTAAATCTCTCACCTACTTCCTTTTCTGCAGCTGTGGAGCCTTAAGCCAGTGATTTGACTGAAAGAATTTAGAATTCTGAGCAGAATCTTGCACGTGTGTAACCTCACAGAGCTGATGCCCACCTGTTTCTTTAGACTGTTTTTTTTTTTATAAATCTCAAGCCTGGGAATCAAGTCAATGACCTGAAATTCCAAACTGAACAGCTGAAGAGAAAGGAAGTGAAAGAGAAGGGGAATATTAAAGAAAATGGCTGTAAAATTGAGAAAACACTGTAAATAAATAATTATTAATTTAATAAATATTGATATTGCAAACATCATATATTTAACAATGGCAATTAGACAAATAACTGTTAGAGACTATACTGTTCTTTAAATATTTCCAAAGCAAATTCCACCATGATACAGAAGACGTGCTTGATGTAGTAGCAGGCTATTTGTTTTTTTCTAGACTGCCTTTGAGACTATTGGGTATCTTTCTGTCATTACCAACTGCTTCCTTGTTGGTATTTCACCAGAGGTGCAGACATTTTGCAGGAAATATGAAGTGAGTGCAGAAGGAATTCTCCTCATCATGCTTGCAGCAGAGGTCAGTCACTACTACAATAAAGGCATAACATCAATACAAAACTGTGGCTTAGATTTTGTCACAAACAAACACAGCACTTGTCAGCTTGTGCACCCACCAGCAGATCTACAGGAGCCAGTGGTGCTAAATGCTGTGCCAGCTCGCTCCAATTCATGTAGTGAGCACCGCCACTGCTTTGTCATGCAGCAGGAGTTTTAAAAATTACTTCAGGTTAGCTTAGTGAATGCTGCATGCACTTGTCTCTGCATATTCTACTTCCTTTAGCCATTTTGTATTTGTTTCATAGACATTCAGTATTTCTGTGTATTCAGAATAATTTTCCTTCTACAATTGGCCTATTTTTGGGTTCAACAGCTGCCACAAGTTTTTGGCACGAAAGCCTTACTCCATTGCGGAGATTAAGGTTGAAGCCCAAGCCCCCCTTAAACTCCATGCCTCGGTGTGAACCAGTGCCGACTCCACTGTGGAGCAGGGTAGAAAGTCTGAGGCTGTGTGGAGGAGGTGTATACAATAAATTAATATATACAGTCTAGTTTAGACTGTATCCCTTAATATCATATTTGCACTAAAAATGTATTCTACTAATGGGGTATTTATACTTTTCTTGTATATTTTCATCATTTAGAAATTTCATATGGCTAGAGTAGTGACGGTGAACCTTTTCGGCACTAAGTGCCGAAAAGTGACATCGCTCACCAGCGCCTTCCCCCAAAGTGCAGGTGCTAGTGAGTGACGTAATTTTGCCTGCATCGGGGGAGGAGATCTGACAGAGCCGCGGTAGGATATCTTATGGGTGAGTGAGTGCACCTTCAGAATACTTTCAGGTTGAGTCCATGGCCTGCACAGAAGGAGCACTCGCTCACTGGGGGACTAAGGTAAGCAGCAGTGGCGATGGCGCGCGTGCCCTCTCTGACACGTGTGCCATAGGTTCGCCACCAATGTGTTAGAGCATTCAAAATAAAGTTATTAATCTCTGCTACTCCCTAATCTCTGCCCCTTGCTGGAGTCACACTATCTGATTTTCATCTAAGCTTTTTTAATTAGGGTCATTATTGTCTATTTTTCAAAACAGAAAAGCCTATGTGGATTATCCCACAGGAAACAATGAAGACTATTTTTCCAGATCAGCTGAAAATCATCTAGTGTAACCTCAGCCTAAGAATAGGTTCAAAATGTGCCAACATCTCTACTTTTTTGTCCAGTCAGTCACTTCACTATATTAGCATGATTCCATATCCCCTGGCCTGATGTTTACATTTATACAGCCTTGGCTTTTCTACGAGTGAGATTTAATAATCCTCTTTCTAAAACACTACTCCAAATCATTTATTAAAGATATACAGTATAATTTATTACAAAACAGCCATTTCTTGCTCAGCTTTATTGCAAAAATGCAGAAGAAGCTTGAGGTGTATCCAAATCAGACATTATTTTTAATATTTAGAAGACTGGATTTAGGTTAACTGGATATTTTGGAATGCTAATTGACTTCAGCCTACATTCAGTCATTTCAAATTACTCTGTGTCATTGGAAAAAGACTGATTAATTTTATTATGTCTTTGTATTTCACAACAGCATGTACTCATCATTTTAAAAGTAATTTTGGCATATGTAATTCCTGATAAACCAGATTGGCTGGAGTTGAGGGTTATGCAGATGGAATATCGTTCCCAGGAAGCCTTCAAAGCCAGACCAAACATTTCCAAGCATTTACAATTACCAGGTACGCTAAGGACTGGTGCATTTGACACCAAGTGATCCAATATTCTGCATAATAGATTATGCATGTATGTATGTAATTATAAAGTTCCACTAAGTTGTACAATCCAGCAGTACAATTATAATACATACATAGAGTAGAGCACTTCAGTGTCAGGCAGCGATGGAGACAAGAGGGTAGAGGCCTCTGCTTACTCAGATAAGGAGGTGATTAGCCTGTAAGCATAAATAGTTACTTAAACATAAAATAATTAAAATACATGAAAACCAGAGCAAGTGGTCCAAGAGGCAGAATTTAAGATTAGTTTTGTAAAATATTAAGGGACTGTTTTTGGAATTGGCAGATGGGTACAGAGATACAGAGCAGCAAGAGAAAGGGGTTTAAAATTGGAAAGGGCAGTATTAGTGAGTGTTGTACAAAGATAATAACTTTGTGATGAAAGAGAGTTGGCAACTAGGAATATATGGGCATACAAAAGAAGTCTAATGACTGGCTTTCCTTAGTGTGTAGTAATCATTGCACACTATGGAAATGCACATTATTACCGTATTTTTCCAAAAATAAGCCATACCCCAAAAATAAGCCCTAGCTTGATTTTTCAGGATTTTTGGAGCAGGCTTTAAATATAAGCCCTACTCCAAAAATAAGCCCTAGTTAGTCAGTGCTTCCACTGCTATGTTATGTTACATGACACTAGGTTAGGTCACTAACATCACAGAGACATAACCTAGTGCTGGAGGCATTGGAATAAGCATAATGTAGCTCCCAAATTGTCCTGCTGCTTCCTCTTACCATGGCAGGGTAAAATCTTTTCACCTGATCCCGTGTCCCGCCTCCTGAGTGTTGTCACCTGGTGCCCACCTCTTGGCTGCTTTTGCACTATGATGTTTATTTAGTTGCCGCTCCTGAGTCCCGCCTCCCGGCCGCAGCACTCCACGTTATAGTGTGTGCTTAGCTGCCGCTCCAGGCTCCCACCCGCTCGCTCCCGCACAATCAGCCACATGTGACATCACAACCACTGTGTAAGGGGCTGTGACTGGGATTCAAACCAGCATTGCAGAGTTCAGAGGCATTGACCATTCCTCTAGGCCATGGGTCAGCAAACTTCTTTGAGGAGGGAGCCACTTCAACCACATGACCTGCTGATGGCAAATCAGAAGAGCCGTCAATGGTCATGGGCGTGGCTTCGGAGGTGCGCTCCAAGCCACAGCAAGGTGGCTAAAGTGCTGCAAGTGGCTCTAGGCCATGGAGGAATATAAATAATCTGCTCTTCTATTAATTACCATCATAGGGAGTTCACTACCCTCCTGGACTTTCCCGCCTTCTCAGGTGTATTTAATCATTTGGATTTAGCTGCAGCCTATCAGGTAACCTATCTGTCAGCCAATTGCAGCTCACTTTACCATTTCTATAGCTGACAGATTCACATTATCTCTGCCTAAGAAAGGAGTAACTCTCCTACTTTTGTCTCTGTGCAGTTTTCCTACTTTTGTGATGAATCCTGTATGTATATTATGTATATTTTTATTTATAAAGTGCCACAAGGATACGCAGCACTGAACAATCCAGTAATAATACAGACAAGGGTAAAGTGCAGAACAAAGAACAAGTGAAGGAAAATACAAGCATATAATCAAGAAAATACATCACTGTAATTGCCAGGTCATGATTGAAACAGGAGGATGGATGTTCCTGCCCCAGAGAGCTTACAATCTATGTAGGAGGAAGACTTACATAAACATTTAGAAGGGTAACAAGTGCAGTAGGATAAAGTGACAGTTAATTTGGCCATAGGTGCCAATTAAATAAGAAAATAAATATAGATTTTGAATATAATTGCATTAATATAAACATGAAAACCAGTGCTAGAGCTCCAAGAGGTAAGATTTTAATTTAGATTTGAAGATATT
>WMED01009161.1:5605-16475 GCA_019650415.1 Pipa parva | reverse complement strand
TAATTTCACTGATTTGTATATACTTTACTTATACAGTGACAAATAAATCTAATCTAATATCTTATGCCCTGCTGAAAACCATTGTTATTTTGCCATAACTTGAAACTGTGCTGTAGAATTTCTTTTATGTAGGAAACCAATTTCAGTTACATCCAGATAGTGTGTGATATGAGAAATTGAGCATGCAATGGACTGTAGATCTTAAACTATGAAACACCGCTATTTCCCTCTGAATTAATATGTGTAATATACACCTAAGCACACATTTATTATAAACCCAGGCTGAAATGAACGCCTACAGTGTTTGTTTCTTTTGCCTTTGCTGTGAATATTTTTTATTTCAACAGATTTCATTTTATCAAGTAGATATTATTTATAAAAGTACAACATATGCATTTTAAATAAATTACTGGGTGGAGGATTTAAGCACGGTATTTCATTTAAAAGTGAAATAAGCCATTTGGAGGGGGGAATTCACCATTCAGCGAAGTGAGCTCCGAAGCCTTCGGCTCACTTCGCAAATGGTATTATGCGCATGCGGATGTCCTGGAAAAGTAGCCATACTTTACATAAGTACTCTGGCTTACTTTTTCATTAAAAAAAAAAAGATTGAAATGTTTCAATCGAAATAAATCAATCAATCAATCGATGGGCAGTGCGGTGGCTCAGTGTTTATCACTGCTGCCTTGCAGCGCTGAGGTTCAATTCCACCCCGGACTTCATCTTCATGGAGTTTGTATGTTCTCCCCGCACTTGCGTGGGTTTCCTACCGCAATCCTAAAACATACATCTCTGTGTGTGACAAAATTGGAAAACTAGATTGTAAGCTCCATAGGCGAGGGACTGAAGTGAATGATGAATCTCTGTACAGCACTGCATAAAATAGTAGCGCTATATAAGAATAAATAATAATAATAATTGAAAAAAACAATAGATTTTTTTCGATCAAATGGCAATTTTTACATAAAAAAAAACAGCTCGAAAAGGTTGTGAGTTTGGTAAATTTCCCCCATAAGCCTCTATACAATGCAGCTTTACTATAAGCACAAACATTACAGTAGGTGCTGATTCTCTACAATTACACACTTAGAGAGACAAACTGGGAATAGGAGCCATTTGTTTATAAACTGGAGCACAGAATGGGGGAAGCAGGGGACAGAAATACCACCAAAAATTCCTCCCTGAATATCACCTTGTCCTGAGAAAATCTGTGGAAGTCCCGACAGTGCCACTGCTTACCTCTTCCCTCACTCTACCCACTTAGCCTGGCAGAGGGTGAGGATCTTGCACCATCACTAAATAATCAGCGCTGCAGGATGTTTATCATTCTGGCTCAACCAGGAAGAAGGGCGGAAGTGACCTAATGTCATCATCAATTATGGGCAAGCGAAGGATTGGGCAATAGAAACCATGTGACTGTCCTGTTTATACTTACATGCAGACTGCCGAGACTTGACTGATGGCATGCTGCTGCTACTGGCCGCTCTGGTGTTGCCATGCAGGGGGTAACTCCCGGTACCGGAGGCTGCTGAAGGGGCACGGACTGACCTTGACAGTGACCTTTGGCTGGATGTATTTATATGTGTGGGTGTGATTTAAAGGCTGCTATTTGCATGGGAACACTGGACACAGTGGAGTCATACAGTCAAATGATGTCTGTTTGCCAACCATTATTTTCTTTAATCAAAATTCAAAAATGTTTCCATTCAGTGGTATAAACAAATTTTGTCTTTAAGCATAGCTTAGCTATCTCTAATTTTTGAGAAAAAAACCCCAACTCTCTTTCCCTTAGGTTTTTAGTTCATCCATTTATCCTATGCCTTACACTTTGCCCCTGTGCACTCTGTGGGCATAGACTGGGGGTAGGCAAACTGTGGCTTCCAAGCTGCCCTGTTGTGGCTCTGAGTGCATCTTCCTCGCTCTGCCCATGACCTCCGACGCTTCTGCTGATAGGACATCGGCAGGTCAGTGCGCACTACAACCCCTTTGCGGCTCCGTAAAAAAATTTCCCCAGTGTAGGATGGAGCGAAAAGGCGCCTTCCTGTGCAATGTTTACTGACCCCGGGCATTGACAACACAGGAAACCTAGAAATATACACAGGTTACCTAGAACTATGGGTTACTTATATGTTTTACTCTACTGTCTCTGTGATTAGCATTAAGCACTTTTGTTATTCATGCAGCTAAAATTAGGTTCATTCCATCTCAAAGATTTTAAAAACATTATTAAAACTACATATATTGGTCAGTGGCTGGACCAGGTTCAATAACACCAAATAAGAAGATGGCAAAATGCCTCCCATCGCCAGGTTTCCCTCTATAGTGCTTCCAATAGTGCAGCAGTTCACCTACAAATAAAGTGCTCCATACAGAGCAGCAAATCTCTCCAATGTACCTCTGCAGTGCTCAGTGCCAGCCTTGAGAGTGCTGCTGCAGTCATTTGTCTACCTGCGTGACCCTAAGTTGTGTTTTCAGTTCCTGTATCTGTAAGGTATTTCAAGACTGGTATCATGTGCTGTTGCAAGAATGGCAGGAGGAATGGTGCCTTTTTTTTAAAGTTTGTAGCCAGCATCCTAACATGTATATGATCATGTAATATCAGACAAAGAATGGCAACCTTCACTTTGAGTTTCACGAAAAAGACCAGGCGCAGTAGCAGATTTTTGCTACTGCATTTGATCTTTTCGGCAAAACACAGAGGAACCGGTAGTAAAGAGGACCTTGGAGGATGCCAAGAACAGAAGCCATTTGGATGGCTGAAGAAAGCAGGGGCAGCGCTGGAGCCTAAGAGTCTGATCAGGAAGTACTTCACCCTTCGTAATCACCCCTAGACTTAATGAGCCTTTAGTGCTCCTTTAATCAAATGATTTACTACAAGTCTGTTCAAAATACAGTGTTATTGGAATGTTGTACTTGGGAGTTAACCTGAAAATTGTATCTTGGGAACAGTAGGCCAAAGTGGTGCAATGCTGTGTTAGTTTAAATAAGTATAGGGAGCCCTATAAATAGAGGGAATGTTATCCATCCAGCCCTGGAAGAGCTAATGGAACAACCTCCTTGCAAAGGTTGGTTGCGTTAAAGAACCAGGAATTAGTTTTCCCAGTGAAGCAGACTGGTCAATACTTCAGTGCAGATTTTGCCTTCCTCAGGGTAGTTATCATGGAAATTACAAGAGGGTATTTTCCATATCCAGTTGTGTTCTCTGAACAGGTGGCAGCTTTATATCTTGAGCAGAGGTCCCAAACTTTTTTTGGTCTAGGGACCAGCACCCCTTTATTCTTGAGGATGTTTATATTTGTGTAGGCAAATCTAGACCTGCAGTCACTGGAAATGTAGGCCTAACCACACCAAGTCATATTTGGCTTTATTCTGTTTTATTTATACCTTAATACACCAGATGCTCCAGGTTAGTGACAGTTATGTACTGGTGGCATGTTTTTTAAGAGGACCCATGACTTAGTTACCAGGGGCCCCTTTCTGTTAAACATATATTTGAAAAACAAGAAAAGGCCTTGGTGTAATAAATGGTGCTTTTTTTTATTATAGTATAGCTACTTATAGATCTACACTACATGTTTCTGTTATTTCTACCCTTTATCAAACCTGTTAAAAACTGTAGCCCATGGGCAGCAGCTACTTTTGAGAACAGGCTGGCAGCAAGCAGGAGACAGTTGGGTAGAAAACCCTCTTTTACTTTTAATAATTGTATCAAGAAATACATGTCCTCTGTAGATTACTGTAATATTTTGAATCTATTGTCTTTATTGAAATGGTTCCAAAACTAAATATGGCTTCTGTGCTTTTTTAATTATTTTTTTTTTTTTTGTGAGTAAGGTCTTAACTATTTGGGGAGGGGGTGAACTTTATGACTGTGCATTTGGAGGCTGACATGAAATCATGACTGCTGGATGGGAGAAGCTAGTAATTCTGTAATAGATTGTGGTAAACAGCTGCTAAAATCCTACATTACCACTTCTCCCCCCCCAGTCTACTCGCATACATGATCTGTACAATGTACTGGCTTCTTCTATGCCAGCAAAGGAGCAGCACATGAGTCTCTCAAGTACAGATCAAGCACATGTTCCCGGCACCTGGCCCCGATTGGTAGAATCTAAACGCCCACCAAGCAAACTTGGATTTCAATTGGATCGTTCTAAGACAACGCCCCTTCCCGCCTCTGCTGCTTGCCTCGCGGCTTTCCTGACGTAACATCCGGAACTGAGAGCGGCCGGTGTGAGGATCATTGTGAATTCACCACGTACTAAAGGCCCGTCATGTCCTCCCTACTTAAAGTGGACCAGGAGCTCAAGAAGAAGGTGACAAGCGGGTTGGGCCAGAGTGAGGAAGGGAAATGGCTGGGAAGGTACCCAGGCATGTGGTGTGTTTGTGATAGAGGAAAATGACAAGTGGTTCCCGGATAGGAGGCAGAGCAGCCTTGCTGGGAGGGAATATGGTGACTGTCTGATAAGGGCTGGGGAGGGAGCATGATGGGTATAGGCTTTGTGAACTGCCTGTGTGTACTGGGACTGTGTAGGTTAGGGGAGGATTATGGGAAACAGGACATGCCTGCTGCTACACGTGGGATGCCAGTGAGTGTAATGAAGTACAAGCTGGGGGTACTAAAATAACTGTGGCACCTTCATAATGGCTGTTATGTAATAGTTAATTGTTAGGAAAGTTACTGTCAATTTCTCCAGTTAAAATGCAAGAACTTGGTTTTCATGGTGCCTGAATAGTTGTAACTTAGATTGTAAGCTCCTTGGGGCAGGGACCTCCAACCTCTTGTGTCAATCACAACCTAGCACTTAATTTGATGTATCCTTGTGATATTTTACTTGTATTGTTTAATGCACTTTTCCTTTGTTTGTATTGTACTTGTATCACTGAATCGTACAGCGCTATGTAAATTTGTGGCGCTTTATAAATAAAATGATACATACATACATACATACTTTGGCAGATGCCATGATTAGTGCATGAAATAGCAGTATGGTAGATGGAACTAGTAAAATTGCCTCAACTAATATAAACAAGATTTATTTTATTTTTTTAACTCATTGGTGAGGTTGAAATTGTAGGGGCCCTCTGAATACTGAAAGCGAATGGACACACTTTTTGTTATAGAATATTACATAAGAAAGTGATGCCAGTAAGAAATGATGTGAAGTTAAGGCAACATGTATCATTGTAAGCTCTCTGAAACAGCCTTACCCTCCCTGCTGACATTAATTTATGTGAAAAAGTTAAATGTTGCTTTGCTTATTAGCAACTAAGTACAGTAAACGTCCTAAAGCTACTAAACTGGTAAGCGCTATAATTACTGTATGATTTCTAAATGAAATTGTGCCGTTTTTTTGTGACAATAGAATGTGATTGGCTTTTGTATACCTTGTGTTGATACTGCGGCAGTGTGGTGAAACTTAATATGCACAAAGCCATCAAATCTCATAATATAATTGAAAACAGTATTTGATATGTTTTTGCAGCTTGTAATATATGATCTTGTTGGTTGTAGTTGCTGATACTTTCAGGTGTCACCTGTGGGTATGACACCCCTTCACCAATGAAGTACAATAAATCCATTTTGAAGTAGCTTTAGAGTTGTACAGAAGTCATCAATCATTCATTAGCAAGGTATCTCCCAAGTATAAATGTTGTGACACTGTCATTTCTAGATGTCATTTGTAAGTTTTCTCTGAAAAAGAAATAAGCAAGTATGGTGGCTGACCACAAATTGATTGCAGCGGGGGAGATGAGTCAATTTGACATTGATAATTGTTGTAATTATGGATTCTAGACTCCTGGTGTTTATTTTTTTTTTTTATGCTTGTTCTGGTCTTCCCAGTTTCGTGATTGAATTGATTGATTTTACTTATTTTGTTGTTTTAATCCTATGGGGCAGTTCACCCTAGCAATAGCTGCAGGTTACTGATGCTATATTTCCACCTCTGGTGTTGACGGAGTAAAATAAGCAGCGTTCACTTGGGTTGCTGTTAAAATGTAGGCTTCTCTAAACAACCTTCTTGAAATCTAAAAATCTTGCTGATAATATTCTTTGTTGATGTTGTATAGTTAATTGAGTAGATCATGGAACTAGTCAGTTAAAACAGGTATAAATGCTCAGTAGGTTTTGACATATTCTTTTTATTAAACCCTATGTTGAGGGCTTAAAATTAGGGAGTCAAATAATCAGCACTTTTAATTGTCGGAGTAATTAAGCAGTAAAGCACAGTGGCAAAATTAAAAGTAAATCTCAATGTAAGAAATGTGGGCTATGCGTTTGTGAGAGAGTTTAGACAAGGAAGTCAGTAAGAAGTGATTGTTATAAATACAGAAAATGAGTTTCCTGTTTTTACTGATGTTGGTTTGCAGCATCAGTAATAAATAAAGATTTTAAAAATGGTGTGTGGATGAGATGGTTTCTTTAGATGCCTAGAATGAGGATATGGGTATTTTGCTCCTCCTCCCCCTTGCCCCCCAACACCCATACATAATACATCTTCAAATCTTAAAATTGGAATCTTATTTTGTCCCTATAGGTGGATTGTTTCCGGGAAAGAATAACCAGCGAGGTAAACTTTTATATACATTTATAATAATTGCATAATTTAAATGATTCCATTAATATTGGTCATCATTCATTCGTTGGTAAAATTAGTCTTTTTTTTCTGATACCATTCACTAAGCACATGCTACAAAATGTAATATCAAATGTGTGTTTTATGTATCTGAATGATTTTTTTTTTTAAGATGTAAAGGGGTTCTGCCATGTATATTAATATTCACCAAGCTGTACTTATTGCAGATTTATTTATTTCACAGGTAATGTGGAGACATTAGATATAGAGACATCCATTTTACAATTTTGGGTACTTGACAAGCTAAGTAATTAGTTTGAGTTGTTCATTACTACATTTACTGCATAGCTTTGAGCTGTGTTTTAGGCCATTATGGGACTGCTCAGCTTGCTTTGAATCCTAAATGCCTTTAAAGGAACACTCTGGCCAAAATTGAAAAAAATGCATGTGTTAGTAAATACGAATTACTAACTTTTATTAAATGCATTTTATTTTCAATATTGCCCCTAAAATGAAATATCTTACTTGTTTAGAAGTACTTCAATGTTTAGGATTCCATCTTCATTTGTGCCGCCGACTCTAAGGTGTCCTGGAGCTGAAACTCTGCACAGCCGCGATCCTCTCCTTTCTGTGTGTAGCCCTGTGCCGGCATCTCCTAATAGTCACATGGGAGAGCGCCGCATCATCAAGGGGAGATGGGTTGATGATGCAGCGCTCTCCCATGTGACTATTAGGAAATGCTAGCGCTGGTCTGCACACTGAAAGAAAAGAATTGCAGCTGTGAAGAGTTTCAGCTCAAGGACACCTTAGAGTCGGCGGCACAGATGAAGATGGAATCCTAAACACTGAAGTGCTTCTAAACAGGTAAGTTATTTTATTTTAGGGGCAAAATTGAAAATAAAATGCATATAATAAAAGTTAGTGATTCATATTTACTAACACATGCATTTTTTTTCAATTTTGTCCGGAGTGTTCCTTTAAAGTTTAAACTATGCTAAAAGCCTGCTATAGCTGTGCTTGTTTAAATTTCCATGGACTTGGTAAAGAGCACTAGCTTGGTCCTCAACTTATCACTATTATCTCCTGCTTGACAATACAACGACAGTAATACATGTGGCAGTCACCATGCCTGTATCTTGCCTACACGCATTTGGTTGATCTTGCATATTTGCTTTTTATGCAATGGTCCAACTATCATTCCTCCAAGGCTCAGTTTGTGTTTTTGTTTAGTGTTGTTTTTGTGTTTTGTCTTTTTTTTTAATCCCATAAAAGTATAATATTCTGAACTCTTGCCTTAGATCTTAATTGAAGTAGTAGTAATCCCAGTTAGGCCAACCTCTGTACTTGCAGTCATATAATTGGGGAAAGATCTATCTATCTAATCGTATAACTGGGAAAGATTTGCAGACCCGTCACTCAAGTTATTTTGTATTCTGTCTTGCCAGCCTTGGGTGACTGTTGATTTAAAACATATCTAATGAAGTCCTTTTATACATCAAATTTTTAATGGACTGAAATACTGATAGTTTGATATTTTTTATATACAATTACCAGATTTCAATGCATTGTACTTTCCTAACACACACGTCATACAGAAATGTTATATCGGACACATTTATGTAGTTTACAAATACAGTATTTTCCGGACTATAAAGGCGCACTTAAAATGCTGAGAATTTCTCAGAAATAGAAAGTGCGCCTTATAGTCCGGTGCGCCTTATATATGAACCCGATGTAAGTTGAATAAAATTTGACTTGCGGTCTGAGCTATGGTTTATTTACTGGTAATGTGCTGCGCCTTATAGTCCGGTGCGCTTTATATATGAACCAAGATTGCTTAAAAGGTGCTCATAGAAAGTGCGCCTTATAGTCCGGAAAATACTGTAGCTTGATTCAGCTAGAAAAGTGTAGTAAAACATTTGTCTGGTTCTGTATTTCCTTAAAGGCTCACACTTATTGTGTGAATAATGTGTAATTTATTTTAGGTATGAATTCAATCTCACTAATTTGGAAGTGGAGTATGACTGTCATACTCTCTAGATAACCATTTCAGGTTATGTATGACCTCACTTGTTGATGATCTTTATATGGTTCCTGCAGAAGGGTGGATATACTAGCATTTTACTTTATTTACTTGCATGGTGCTCCTATTTTTAGAGCTAAAACGGATCTGTGATGTTTGCTTGTTTTTAAGGCTGAAGATCTGGTTGCCAGTTTTTTCCCAACCAAATTACTAGAACTTGATGGCTTTCTTAAGGTAATAATATTTTTACTCTGCTCTAACTTAGCTATATTATTTAATAGTAACGGCCCAGGTCTATGGATGGCTGGTAGTACTTACACTGTTTTTATTTTTAATTGTTTCCTCTAACAAACTTCAAATTCTGTTTAGTTTCTTATAGTGGCTGAAGCAATAAATATAATGATATTTATGCCTTAAGTAGGCATTTCATAATCTTAAAGAAAAAGCTGTTTATTAGAAGTAATATACTTCACTTAAAGGGTGAATTTTTTTTTTTTTTATAGTAGTTTTGCAATCTTATGTTATCCCGCCCCCCAACTTGAATTGCTTTAGTTGAAATCAGTGAAATATTCACTGTCGGGGGGGAGGGGCTTCTCTTTTAAAGAGCCACTAACCCCAAAGAAATGACATCAACTGTATTGGCAAAAATGTCATTTTAGAAGTTGAATTCCTTATGGGTTTGTGGTGGTCTTCTCTTTTAGTTCAGTTGTATTTTATAAAATGACCTTTCTGGGGCACTGCCATGGTTTGCCATGCCGAACCAGATAGGGTTTTGTTTTGTTTTTATAGGGCTCCTGATAGAAGGCCTACAAGATCAGCTTCCATGGTTTAAGTTTTATTTCCTTTTGCACAAAATTGTTTATTGGATTGTAATGAATCCCTACTAACATTTTACTTTATCAGGAACCCATGCTAAATGTCCAAGATCTGACACAAATCCATTCAGAAATGAATTTACCTGTTCCCGATCCTATTCTTCTTACCAACAGTCATGATGGATTGGATGCTGTAAGTTTTTTGTTTTTTTTTTTGTTTTGTTTTTTCCCTGCACTAGGACATCATGAAACCAAATATTCCATGCCACATAATCATTTGTTTTACTTAGACATATAGAAATCTAGTATAAAAAGGATGGAATATTGGAAAGCTTTTTTAATAACTATTACCTAGAACGGGGCTATTGTGTAATTTACTAAATCAAGTAAATGCATGGTGATAAAACAGTTCCTCTTATGTTTTTTAAAATCTGCTTATCTAAACGATAGTCGAGAAGAACTAAGTCAACAAAATCCACAAATGTTCTTTTTAACAAATTGCTTGTTTAACTATCAGTAATTAAACACCTGGATTTGACAGCAGGAAGTGAAGGGAGGAACATTCCACTTGGGTGGTTTTCTTATCAAACGTCTCTTCATTTTGCAGCCTACTCTGAAAAAGAGAAAACTAGAAGACGTAGATGAGAATTTATCAGGTAGGTCTTTAGTATGTCTTGCAGACACTGTTTTTTTTTTTTTTTGCCAGGCAACTCTCATTCAAATTTCCTATAGTGAAGTTATAAAATGTTAAATATTTGTTATCCTTTAGCCATTGGATTGATGCTATCACTTTATTCGGGGCACGTCTTTGAACATTGTTTGTAAGTCTGTGCTTTTAAACCACAGAGGAAGTTGCTGTAAAAAAAAAATGGGGGAAGGGAGAGTTTTAAAGAAACTCTAAAGGTTCTGTATAAATATTGACTATATTGGCCAGCATATTGTTATCCTTCCCCAGTACTAAATTAAGCTGGCTTTCATTTGCTGTTTAGTGAAAACTGGTACAGATATATGCGAAAGCCAAGAGTAATGCTCCCTAATTGAACATGCACTACCCTCTTGAAGCTAATTAAAATACACTGATTAGATGGCTAATTGAACTGCAAAGGGGTATAGATTTACTAAAAATGTAAAATTGTGGGTTTTTTTGTTTTTTTTTCTCCTGTTTTTGCAGGCACCAAAGTATTTGTTATGCCAAATGGAATGCTGAAGAGCAATGCTCAGCTTGTGGAGATCATTGAAAAAGTAAAGCCTGAGATAAGACTGCTTATTGAAAAATGCAACACAGTGAGTATCTGAGCTGCTGGCCAATGTAACCAGAGGCTAGGAAGCTTTTGCTAGTATGTGCGTTTGTTCAAGAGTTTTAGTGTACCTGTCACCTCAAAACACTAATAATAATTTAGGTTGTACTAATAAAATAAACATCTGAAATGTGTATGTGTGTGTATATATATATA